>PYAF01002805.1:85022-98965 GCA_007407185.1 Glycine tomentella | reverse complement strand
CTTTTTAATTTCCAGAGCCTCTCTCTCTTTTTTTTAATCATATTTGATGTATTGTTTAGTGTGCTGTTTATTTATCTTTTAACAAATTATTTGATCTTTTTTAAAAAATCTAAGGAAAAGAGTACTTTACTCTTTGAACTTTATCCCTTTTATATATAAATACATTTACATTTTAATTTTATTTTAATTGATCCCTTAAGTTTTATTAATTTGTAAATAGACGCTATAAACTTTAATTTCATTTAATTAATCTTTAATTTTATCGCTTTTACAAATGCAAACCTTGTGAACTTTAATTTCAATCTTGTTTCGGTTATTAACGGTTATCATCATTTCGGTCTCTTTTATTAGGGTTTCAAATATTAGTTCGTCGTTGTGAGGGATTATTTAATTTCATTCTGATTGATCCTTAAATTATTTTTTCATAAATAGTTTTTTTTTTCAATTTAGAATTAGATTATTCATCTTAAATGTCAATCGTTCATTAATCTTTTTTGTTAATTTTTCATATATTAAATAAAATAAATTTAGAAAAAATAAATAAAAAACAATTATAACCTTTATTTAGTTTTTTTAATTCTAAATTTTATGTTCAGTGCTTGAAAAAGTGATTTATAAAAATAAAATTAATAAATGATAAGGATGTAAATTAAATAAATGGTTGAAATCTCTTTTCATATTAGTAGCTTCGTTCCAATTTAATATAAGAGACTATTTATAAAAGAAGTAAACTGTAAGAACTAACTGAGATGAAACTGAAATTAAGTTTTTTTTTTTTTTTTGGAAATTTGAAATTAAACTTTTATGCGCAAGAGTATTTATTTGGAAGAAGAGTAAATTTTAAGGATCAAGTAGGATGGAACTAAAGTTTTTAGAGGTATTGTTTAGGAAAGTAAGCACTCTCTTCCCAAAACTAAAATAATAATAATAAATTAGTTTTTCAAATAAAAATATGAATAAAATTAAAAAAAATTGTTATCCTAGTTTTTAAGATATTTTTTTAAAATTAATTGAAACATAAAAAGTGATAATTATTTCATTTATTTGAATATATATATAACCAATTTCAAATTAAGGCCAAGTAATTAAATTTATTGGTTTATACTATTTTACACTTACTAAAAAATTCAAAGTTATTTTATTTACTCATAAAAAAAGTAGTTTTATTTTATTGAATTGGCTAGAATATCAATTTTCATCTTTCAATTTGTGGTTGTCTGCTATTTTTGCCAAATACATACATGAATGCTCTGACTTCTTACATAATAATGACTGAAAAAGGTTTCCACAAACAGCTAATGCAACTCACATATCTTCCTGCTAGTATTTGGAAAGCAGTTAAACAGAATTCTATTTCTTTCCTATTTCTAAACAGAAATAAACTAACAGAAGAAGAAAAAACAATTACTGTAGACATATTGGAAGAAAGATTTGCTGGATCATACTTAGACCTTCAGGTTTAACACAAAAATGAGCACAAGGGTGGAAAATCCCAGATAGCTCCATTATTATTAGAGTCTTGAACAGTGACAGTGTCCATGTACTCTTGCACACCATTAATTGCATAAAGTGAAGCTGATATTTGCCTTTCAACTTTCATCCTTTCAAAATCTGGAAGCTCCAAGCCAGCTATATCAGGCAGGTTTGCCACATCCATTACTTGGCTAAATGGAAAATGATCAAAAGAAGAAGGTTCAAATCCCCATGAAGGATTGTTCTGAGAACCTGACTCAGACCCTATGAAATTGCTCAAATCAGGCCTATAAGCATCATCATCATCATCAAATTGTTGAGTGTTTTGTGTTGTCTCACTAGAAAGTGAGTTCTCACATGTGTCACTATTATTGCTTGAATTAGTACTATTACTAGTACTAGCACTTACAGTACTAGTGGTGCTGTTGACCCTTCTTTTATTCTCATTTTCCACACGCATTTTCTTTTGAAGACAATCTTGATCAATATACGGTTGGATACTAAACATGGACATGTCTTCTAACGAAGATTCAAACCTTAATTCGTCAGGTTGTGGAGGACAAGCTCCTTCAGCTAGAGCAACCGACGACTCTTGTCGGTTGCTCTTGATCCTTGTGTCACATGTTTCCACATCTTGTTCTTGATGTTTGGTTTTGGTACCATTTCTGCTGTTGAGAAGATTCTGAATCCTCGAAGCGAGAGGGGAATCAAGGGACACAAGTGTGATGAAGTTGGTTCGAGTGTTGGATCCACGAAGGAGGCATGCAGCTTCATCATAAGCCCTGGCTGCTTCCTCTGCTGTCTCATATGTGCCAAGCCACATTCTTATCTTTTGTGTTGTGTCTTTGATCTCAGCAACCCATTTCCCTGATGCTCTTTGCCTCACCCCAACATACTTGCTTTTGGTTTTGTTGTTGTTTCTCCCTTTGAATACTTTGCCTCCTTTTGATGTGTTTGCTCTCAAGTGCTGCTTTGGAAGCTGGAATTGAATTTCCATCACAAAGTAGCAGAAAAACTTCCTTAGCTCTCACAACTCACAAAGATAGATTTGGTTTGGTTTGGTTCCTCAATTTTCATGTTGTTCTTGCAAGTTTGTGATGGGATCATAATATATGGAAGAAAAAAGTTGCATAGTTATTTAGCAAGTGGCCGGGCTTAGTATATTACAAGAGTAGTTCTTGAATTTTCTTTTTTTATTGTTGGTTAGTTTTTAAAATGTATAAAATTATTATGTATGATGAAGACAAGTTAGCAGTCATATTCAATTTCTCCTGACTTTGTTCGGAATGACCGCTATACCTGTCTCGTTTGTTGGCATTGCATTTTATTTTAGATGCAGACTCCAAAACGTAATCAATTTGATGTAATTATTTTGTGAATGCTGAAATAGAATGTTGCTCCTTATCAATATTTTAGATTTCAGTTTGGTTTATTGCATTAAATATTCACTTTTGATCTCTTTGTTGGATCAAATTGGTTCATCCATCAATTGAGTGACGTGACATTTTCTATAGTGTGATAAATTCACAGAAGAATTAATTTGGCTAGACACAATATTTAAGTGATTAAAGTGGTATATTCTAAATTGTACATAAGGGATCAAAATTCAATTTGTCGATAAAATGGGTTAGATTTAATTAATCAATTTTATATTCCCTCTTACTTCTACCTATCTTTTACCTTCTCTCAATATATCTCCATGTTACTATTATTTATCACATTTTTCGTTTTTTTCTTGTTCATCTTTCTCTTTCATTTCCTCTAAATGATTTTTATATATATATATATATATATATATGGTCAACAAAAAATGACATTTTGTCAATGCCAAATTTGACAACGGTGTTCAGGCCACGATAAGGAAGGCAGAACAGAATCACCAAATCATCTACACAAAACCAAGTGAGGAAAATATAAAACAAGAAGCTAGTTTTGTCCCCTCATCCCATCTTTACGCCTTGGTCAATGGCAAGCTAGTTTTTGTCCCTTCTTCCTATCTTTTTGCCTAGGTCAAGCACTTGAAAAGATAGTGGTGATGGCGTGAATGTCCTCCATGTGGAGGCTCCCTAATGATCCTTGAGATGCATCCATAAACAAAGACTCAAAAGGCCATGCTTAGCACTAATTAAGGTGGACCAAGTCATTGTTCACCATCTATCATTACACACTTAAATACTATATTGTATTATATTTATATAATTTGTGTTCAATTTTTTTATGTGTAATATATATATATATATATATATATATTTTAAATCAGTTACAGTTATATATTATGAATAGAATTAATTTTTGATCAGTGAAATGAGAAACACATATAATCTCTTATCCAAGATCAAAATATTGTAGAACTCAATTATGTTTTTTTTTAGAGAAACCTAATTATGCTTTTAGTAATTTGAGACTTGAGATAAATCTGTTTGTTATCTATCAAATTTAAAAAAAAAATTATTCTATTCTCTATAATTAAAAAAAATGGTTTAATCTCTAGAAGTCGACGACGTTAATGAAAATAGTGACATGACGTTTGAAAGCATATAATGACAAATGTTGAGAACGCTTCCACTTTTATTAACGTTCTTTGCATCTAGCGACTAAAAAATGAATTTTCAAAAATTGTAGAAACTAAAAACACGTTTTATTAATATGTAAAATTTATATATCAATTTCACAATACTTTTGGTAATATCGTTTGTTCCCCTCTCTCTACCACATTAATCATATTATTATAAAGTTCTCTTTGATTTTCTCTTCCTATCGCACTTTATTATACAATTTTTATTTGGTATTATACAAATTATTGGTATAAAGGAATAGTGTATAAAAATAAAATTTTTATAAGATATTTATGCCCATATCATGCCGTATGAACTGCGTTTATTGTAAGTTGTCCTCACGTCACTGACTAACCCCTCTGTTCTCCATCTTTATATTCATATGTTCACCATTTTCAACTAATCCAACAATGTTTGTGATATACAAGACATTGTCGTTGTCTTATTTGTTAATTAAGAAAGATAATAAAGCCAACCTATTTTTTTTCCCATTTGAGTTAATCGACAGAGTTTTTGTTTTTTTTGTTTTTATATTTTTTCTAATGATGAAATCAAATTTGATAAGTAATTGCGCACCATCAAAGTGTTCACATTGAATCCCATGTTGGACGCGAAATGAAAATATAATAATGAAAGGACACAAACATTACTATGTTAAACAAGTTGGGTATCTAACATGGAAACAATGCTATTTTAATCTACCTTAATCTATAAAAAAAAAAACATTGATTATAAAAAAATGGAAACAATGTATATAAAATAGTTATAAGATTGATTAGGTGATTAAGAAGGAAGTTAAATAGTTGATGGGAGAAAGGAAAAGAGACAGTCTTGGGTGATTAAGTCTCATTCTAATAAATTTACAATTAATATTTACTTATAAAAAAATTATGTAAATATATAGAGGGAATCGTAGCAATTGTGCCACTGCTTATATGAAACGACCATAATAATTAACTAATCATGCTAACAGTAATTGCTAGATTAACATGGTTTGAAAATTCAATGTTAGAATTATAAAGCATATTGGTTATATAGTAAGTTAATGAATTTTAGAAGAAAGGTTTTAAACCTTATCATACAATAATGGATGATATATATAACATGTTTTTCGCACACCGTTTTATGAATGTCATTTAATGTGTGTGTATAAGTCACCAAAGTCTAACATAATTGATAGATAACTTACTTTCTTAAGCATGCTAACATCGATTCACTGGTTGTTTGATAACTCCATTATATGGTTACCTTTTAGGTACACATAATTGCAATTATCTCAATTATTTCTTATTTAAAACTTTGATTACATCCCTTTTAGTTTAGAATTTAGTTTCTTAGGAATTTAGGTAGTTTGTTTAAATTAGAAATTATTGCTTATGTTTTTAAACTTTTTGAATGTAGGAATTGAAGCTTAGTTTTGGAGCATTATTGGAGTCAAAAAGTCAAGTTGGAGAAGCAAATTCGTCCAGCGAAAAAGGGGCTTTTTGCCCAGCAAAATCAAGTTAGAAAGCACCATGCTCTGAGAGGAGAATTCGTCCAACGAAAGTAAGTGCTCATTGGGCTAAAAAGAGTCAGTAGCACTACATTTTGGAAGACCATGTTCGCCCATAAAAAAAGAATCAAAGAATAATTATTTTTAAGAAGATGAACACACCAATGAATCCATCATGTGTGCCCACCGAGAGTGCTCCAGTGGTTCATTAACCATGAAGCTGAGCTTTTCCTTGTTGGGGTTTGATGTAATTGACCCAAACTCATGTTTACATTTTAAGTTTTTAATGGAAGTTTATTATTCTTGTTATTTGCTTTGTTCTATTCTTAATGCTTACTTTGCCTTTATCTTCTTTAGCTTGATTTTATGATTTGAAATTGATGGGGAAATGTTTTTAAACTTAGAAATGAAAAATAGCATCTGATGAGTCTTGTTGCTAGGAATAAAGCAAACCCTATTAGTCATCCTTTGATGATAACATTGATTACTGGATTTTGTATGCATCATCGTCTTACATTTTCGAGAACCAAATTGATAGTTGATATATTATGATGGAACTGAACAAATTTTTCATTTTGTTTTATTCCTCCCAATCCGAGAAAAGAAGATGAAGATAAACAATAAAATAGAATGAAATGAATTCCATTAATTTTCAATATATTTCATCCTTGTTTTATCAATGAGTACATTATATTTCATTCCTGTTCATTTCCTTTTCTTCCACCAATTTAAACATGGTCTCAATCAATGACTTAAGAGAAGTGGAAGTTAAATGTTCACCAGTCTCCCAAAATAAATGAATAAAAAAGTTCACTATCACCAATAATTTGAAGTCAAAAGAAACTTCCTGTGTCTTTTTATCTAATTTTCATTTAAGGTTATAACAAATAGATTAAAAAATAATTCATTTTCTCATTTTTATTAAAACTAATTGTAGTTTCTTAATATGCCTTTTATTTCTCTAATTTATTAAAACTAAATGAGAAGACAATAAATGTCATCTTAAATTTTTAAAATGACAGATAGATAAAAGTAATTTGTTTTCTTTCAGAAGTGTTGGAGATAGTAATCAATACATTTTCTTTTATGTAACAATAGTATATAACTCAATTCAATATTTGTTGGTCCAATGTTTCTTTCAGGTGCAAATCACGGAAAACATAAGAAAATAAAAGAATGGATCGGGAAAAAGAATCATGAGGTATAAGTGATAGGATACTATGCACCCTTTTTGGTAACCCATGGTTTGATGACAGCAACAACAATGATTATAACAACGATGAGAAGTATCATGATTGCAATGCACATCCATTTTCTAGAGTTCTTCTGTAGTTTCTTTGCCTTCTGGAGGGCATTGTTGCCTTGCTGCACGTGATCCACTGCACTTGAAACCTGATGCAAGAGCAGAAACCAACTTCGATCAACGCATAAATACATATAGTGCATAAATATATAAAAATTAAACAAGAAAATAATCAACTAACTCTTATTTTCATGTATTTTAAAAGTATATATTGAGTTAATCTTGATCTACCTTAAGGTAAGAGTTTTTTTTTATCGACAAATGTTAATTGTTAGTTCTTTTGTTAGCAGGAGAGATCAAACCCGCGACCTTTTCCTCCTTTCTTTCTTTCTTAACCACCCAACTAATCTTATATCTCCACCTTAAGGTAAGAGTGAGTGTGACACTCATATAAACTAATCCTTTTATATGTATAGGGGGCATATCCAGTGAGAGGTGACATGAGTTAATCTTGGACACATAACCATACATGGATAGTGAAGATTGTTTTAATTAGTTTTAATCTTAACTATACATCCATTTGAAATATACAGTCAAAATTTGCTTATTTCATGCTCTCATCTTTCACTTGACACCCTACATGTGTGTGTATGTGGTCTTATAAGCAATAAGATCAAAATACCTGTGTTTCTATGTTGTCAAGCATGTCTCCTTGTGCGTCCACCAACACTGCAATATCCAGAAATATCTGCCAAGACATAAAGCGATTAGCGTCCAAACTAGATATCTATCTCTACCTTCACTATCTAGCAGGTGAGCGGGTGTGTGCATTATGTGCATATTTGTGCCAGCATAACATCTAATCACACTTTTGAAAATTAATTACTCTTTTCTTATGGCACTCAAATAATGACTTGCAAAAGCAATTTTTAGCTTCCCACAGGTATAGTGCTGTTATATTTATGGTTCCTATCTCCCTGTGTGGATCACTTGAGCAAGATGTACATAAAAATAAGACGACCAAGATTGTGTGTGAACTAGGAAGGAAGATGAAGAGGTAATATAAATATCCTAAACAGCAAAACTATAGCAGGAAATTCCTTCAGAAATGAAATGATACCATTAGTTTTTATAGTGTGATATGACTAAATCCATCATCATATGATATAAATAAAGCAAAAAATATTTTCCAGTTCAAAATAATCTCGATCCATTACCCTCCTCCCCCTCCTTTTGTTCTAGTGATAATAATGGTTCTATAGCATAGGCCTTTACTATACATAAAGTTGTACTTATCAGGACAGAATGTAAAAAGAAAAAGGTAAAGCTGCACAAGTAATTATTTTATGCACTATTTTCCGTATGTTTGTGTCATCATCTACTCAGGATATTAAGTTTCCTAATTTGTGGAGCTACATTATCACAGTCAAATTAATTGAACAAACTGATAAAATACCTGTTGTAAATCAAGAAGCTTTCTCTCAACATCTCTAACTGCTTCATGTCGCTCTTGTATTTCAGCCAAGGTGTCCATTATCTACAAAGATAACTCAATCTATGACCGTACAATCACAAGGTAGGTTTCCTACTTGATGGTACCGAGCAATCACCCAACAATTGAAAAGTTAGAAAGAGAGAAAGGGAAGAAAAATAACACAGTGTTTACCCTGGTTCACCCAATGTGGGCTATGTCCGGCTATTCTCTATATTCTCATGTAATTTTCCTATTTCCCAAGGAAGATCAATGTTCCTTTCCCCTCCCCAGCCCCAAAACCACAAATTAGGGGGGGGCGGGGGGGGGGGGATATGAATTATTGATAATGTAGGAATGGTCGGTTTAGATGAGTGAATGATATTCATGTTGATATTGGATAATATAAAAAGTTGAATATGCATTTGAGGAGGAATTGAAGGAGAAAGCAAGAGGAAGATATGAACCTGGCCTCGTCCTTGTTCCTGAATAGCTTTCTGGAAAATTTGTTCACTATCTCCAGTTTCAATTAATCTGTCAATTGTCTGTACATAGTTATATGATTAGAAGACAAACTTCTAAAAGACATTTCTGTCAGCTCTGCATCAGCTGATGAATAATAGTTAAGAAAAGAAAGAATACCTCCTCATCAGCTCTTGTGCCCGTAACTGAAAATCATGAAAAACAGAGAATAGAAACAAATTAACTCCATTTGAATGAAAATTAATGGTATAAAATAGAATATAAAATAGAATACAACCACTAATGAGTGAACAACTCATACCTGTAAAAACACGTCTCTCAACCACCTCGCGATACTCTTGATGGATGGCCTCTCTCAAGGTCTGCAAAGATTTTCAAAAATGGACTCGGGTTAGGTGAATGGAAAGAACAGGAGAATAAAAAAAATATCTTAAAAAAATGAGACAAACCCACCTGAAATTCAGCCATTTTATCTTTCAGTTTCTTTTTTAAAGAACTGCAAAATTAATACAAGGTACAGATGAGATAGGTCCAATAAAACATTAAGCCAAAAACAATGATTCAGAAGACCAACAGTGTAATCCTAGCTGGAAAAATCCCCAGGTTTACTCATTATGATTCAGCATAGGTTGCATATTCATATAAGTGGAAAGCCATGATATACGTGGAAAAATTATCATGTAATCACTAATTATATGTAAGATAAGTTAGACCACTAGCCCACCACAAAAAAATAACATAACTTTTATTGTAATAATATTTAAGGATTAAAGAAGCTCCAGTACAAAAGTCTCCTATTACAAACTTGGTTCATAATATAAAGAAGTTACATTGACTTTTGGCATTTAGATTGAGATGACAGCACCTTCCTTTACTCTTGATTTATCCTCTTTAAGCATTCCTTAGTTTCCAGATATATATAATATATAATCATATTACGAAAGTTGATTGAATATCATCCAAGATGCCAAGGACAAAATAATATTTTAGACTCCAAAAGGACTAGAAATTTAGTTGCCTAAGAAGAGGAATATTCATGCTGGAGACTCTCTTACAGACTTGTATTTATCAAGTAAAATTTTAAGTATCTAAATGGTTATACATTTGAAATTTTGTACTGCAAGAGAATTTGAGACATGAATAGTTGTAAAGTTATGAAAGCAGAGAGAGAATTACATACACTAAACTACAAATGCAATGAGAAACTCAATTTCTAAAGCTTGTCTAAGTTACAAGGCAATTATAATGAAATAAAAAGCTGGATAACTGACATGGTTGTTGCTGTTCTTGACCGGTCAACACCTGATCCTTTTCCACATCCAGGCTTCTGCCTGTTTGCCAAATTCTACAATACAGAATGGAATGAGTCAATTTACACCAAGAATCTATGGGTTGAATAAAACACCTAAAGGCATTCAGTAAAGTCACCTCTTTGTCCAGTTCTTCAATTTTGGTCTTTAAGTAATATGCAGTTTTCTTAACTTCATCAACATCTTTCTCCATTTTCTGCTTTATAGCTGCAAATAATCATAGGATCAAGCTAAAGCAATTAGTTTAACACTTGTGAACTTAGTTCACATCCACAGAACAACTACCTTCAAATCTGTCCTTTTATCAGAAAAGCAATTTAATGTCTAGAAGCAGTCCTATGGCAAATTCTTCTTCATATCAATATCATAATTTCAAACTATAAATAATAATTGCTTGCAAACTATTACTCTATTATTTAATTTTATTTTACAATACAAAATTTCATTAACGCCTGCAATATATATTCCTCTAAAAGTTCAATGAGTCAAAAAAGGAGTAGTAATTTCCACATTGTATGTCTATCACTATAATTTTTTAAAAAATTAAATGAAAAAGGAGGGAAGCATGACTAAATAGTTTTTATTTTATTATTTTATTTATGCTGATTAAAAAATTGAAATAAAAAGGAAAACGGAACATGCATAAGATTGTTTCAAAAAATGATAAAATAAGATTATACTAACCCTTCATGGAAGGAGCTTTGGTCACAGCTTTGGATTCCTCATGAGCATCCTGCATACAAGGTATGCATAAAAACGGTGAGGACAAATTTCAAGTAATCTTTAGTTCATACTTCATAGTATAAACCAACAAGGAAGCACATCTTTCATAATTTGTATAAGCCAACGATAGTAGTCAAGTTTGTAAAGACAGATTACCTGGAGCTTTTTCAAAAGCTTATCCAGCTTAGCATATTGTTTGTCAAGCTCTTGAACCTATTAAAAAAGCCATAGGATCATTCAATCAGATGAGCAACATGATTGAACATGAATGTTGAGGCTACCCTAAGCTAAGGAATGGAATGAAATAAATCAAATAATGAAAGATGAATATATATAGAATATAGATAACCACCTTCTTGAAGAAACTATCCAAGCCCAGGTCTCCTGAATTCCTTGAATATTCTCCTAACTCAACGTCACCACCTCCATGACCTTGGCCACGTGGAATTTCAAATGATTCCTGAGTAAAGAAAAATAGATCATCAAATTAATATAATATGGTTCAACCTTAACACTGATGTTGCTATCTGCATGGCCTCGGAAAACTAGCCATAAAAAAAGTTATTGCTATCCTAGCAAACAGTAAATAGACAAAAATAGCACAATATTCTACCTACAACAAAAGCACATACCGATCTTAGATGCATGTAAAACCCAAGTCGTAACAAGCAGAACAAACAATCATTTTCATTTTGGATATGGTCTCACTACAAAGACTTTTTAATTATTAAGTACTACACTACTGTTAAGACCTATGAAGTGACACTGTGACAGGTTATTCTAATTTCTAAGACCTAACAAAAGATGGATATATGCTTGAATTTTCATTAGTGCACAGGTATTCTGTTTTTGTGACCCAGTAACAATCAATTGAAGGATTGAATTTACAGCCCAATTCGTTGTACAAATCAAAGTTAAAGGTCTAACTGCATTCAATACATATTGCAAATAAAGAATTTCATAATACAGCTTCTGTAAAAATCTCATAAACTTTGTAAATATTAAAATAGGACTTCCCTTAGCTTTGGCATGAAACATTAGAGGATAGGCATGCCTACTTGACAATTGAATATGTCAACAAGACTGCAATCACAGACTTTAAACACATCCACAACTTTATTCATGCATAGGATAAATTTATTATCATATTGAGAAAATTGTTGTGTAACAAAAAGAATACAACTCCTAAGTAGGCCAGTGAATGGAGCCTTTGTAAGCATTAAGCAGGTAACTCAGAATATTCATTGATACCAAACTGAGTACTCCAGGCCAACAATTGCATTATCCCAAAGAACAGAGCTTTTATAAGCAACATGTAACTAATGCTATCCAAATGCAAGAGTGTTAGATTTCTCCTAACTTATTTAGTGGATTAACATTGTTTAATTAAATATCAGAATTCTGTTGGATTATTAAATGATATTCATTATGGAAAATGGGGCTTTTGTGAACAGCGTGTGTATGTGTATGGGTGTGTGCCTCAGTACTAATCAACATTCAACAGCACTTCAACTTATAGCTAAAAGAAAGTGAAGTATACTGTCAGTTCATAGTATATTAGAATGACAAAAATCAGAGAACATTTTATACACGTCATGGAGATTCTAAGAAGTTCACTGTTATATAATCTGGAAGGAATAATTTTAAAAATAAAAAAGTACAAAAATATATTCAACGTAAATAAAAATTCTGGGAAGTGGAAATGCTGGAATAATTTTACTTTGATCGCAGCTCTATAAGCTTATAGCCTTCATAGCCCACTTTCACTATCTGATTAGTCACTAAGTTTTCTTCATTGGCAAGAAGAGGCCACTGAAGAATATATTAAATGATACATAATGCATCCATTATTTATTTATTCATTTATTTATTTAATTAATTAACTCAAACATAGTTGACCATTGAAAATTAAACACAAGTAGAAGCTTAAGTCTAGATTAATTTAATTGTCACTATCCATGGCAACCTCTTTGATAATTTTTTTCCCTTTTTAAGATGAAACAGATAGAGACACTGACGAATACAAATCACAAAAGCGTGAAGAAAATTCACAAAAACGCTAAAATTTCATAAGTTCTCAACCCACATTCCCCAAACCCCACAAGTTTCCTTCATTTTCTCAGCAAACAAGCAGAAAAAAAAAAAAAGGAAAATAAGGAGGATTGCACATTATGCAAAAAGTTAGATCTGAGAAAAAAAAAAAACCAAAAAAAAAAAAAAAAAAAAAAAAAAAAAAAAAAAAAAAAAAAAAAAAAAAAAAAAAAAAAAAAAAAAAAAAAAAAAAAAAAAAAAACCCAAAAGAAAAAAAAAAAAAAAAAAAAAAAAAAACAAATTGAATCAACAATGATGAAATTGAAAAAAAAAATTAAAAAAAAAAAAAAGTAGAAAGAGAAGGTGGAGAATTGAAGGTTACCGTTAGAAGATCGTTCATTGTGGGAGAAAGACGAGAGAGATTGAAAGGGCAAAAAGGGAATGTGAGGAAATTGGGATTGATTTGAGATTTAAGTATTTAAAAGCTGGTGAGGACCTGGTTAAGAAGAAACCAGGCCACAGAGTTGCATTCTCCACGGAGAATAAGAGAAATAAAGAAGACGTGTTTTCAAACTTTTGTTTTTTAGTTTCGTTTATTTGTTATTTATTTATTTTTATTTTTATTTTCTTTGTTTGGTTGTATTCTGATCTAAGAATGGAAAGTTTGTAAATGGAACCCACCGACCTAGACAGGTAGGTAACAGCTTTTTTGAAGGGTTTACTTTTGGATGGTTTGGAAATTAATTATTAAAAAATTAATAAAACAAAAGTTATTATTAGTTTGGATCTATCATAAATAAATATAAATCTTAATATTATTTCTAAGATAATATTATAAAAAATAATAAACTTATTATCATAGTTTGTAATTAAAAAGAGTGTAAGTATATAACCTAATTCCTCTTTTATTATATAACTTATTGTTTTATTTATTCTCAGTATTTTAATATTATCAATTAGTTAAAATCATCATCAAAGAAAAATAAATAGATAGATAATTAGATCACATTCTTTAATTCACTAAAAAATATCATATGCTTTAATTTACCACAAAAAAATAAAAATATCATGTTCGAGATATATTATGTTTCTTAATTTATACAAAAAGTAAGCAAGTTATTTATTTACAAAAAGATAGATAGTGTTTCTTATAGAGATAGAT
>PYAF01002805.1:48152-84922 GCA_007407185.1 Glycine tomentella | reverse complement strand
ACGTTTTACAAATGATTTTTAAATAAAAATTTATTTTTTGTTATATTTTACCATAAAACATGTGGATTAATTGACATTGGATTTTTATAACTTAACTAAATGTCTTAGATTTAAATTTTGAATATATAATTTAAATAAAAAAATATATATTATGATTGTAATTATGTTTTATAAAAAAATGAATGAGATTTTAATTTAATTTCTATCATAGTTTTAATCAATATTATTTAAATTTAAATTTTTCATATATTAACTAGAAGCTGGTAACTACTATGGATATAGACATTCAATGACCCAATGGAAAAATTTAGAATATTAAAGTTACTATGCGGATATAAATATAAAGATTTTTTAAATACATATATTAAAATAGATCCATATATCTTATTGATTAATATAAACAAAGTTTAAAAAAAAAATGATCTACAATAATTTCAATTCGTTTTGACCATATTCTACTGAGTTCTACTGAGGTTCTGTTTGACAATAAATTTTTTTATAGGAACTTATAAAACAATAAAATAATATTATATTTTTTAACAAATTTAAATTAACTTATCCATATATATATATATATAAAGATTTAATTTATACATAAGTTAAAATTATTTTTTTGCATAAAAAATTAAAAATAATAAAACTTTTCTTATTTTTAAAAATAACATTTTTTTCTATTATACTCGAAAGTAAATAAATAAATGTTTCTTATTACACTCTTTTGGTTTGCTTTGATTTTTTTTAAGAAATAAACTTCTAATAGACTACTTTTTATTGCATCTAAAAAGTCATAAAATTAATTAGAAAAAAAAGATTATATACTAGTAAAGTAAAATAATTTACAGCTTATTCAATTTAAAACAATCATGAATCATAAGTTTATTAATTTTTATAAAATTATTTTAAAAATTATGATATAAGATGATTTGTAATTGAATAATATTAAAAAAATATTATATATAATCAATATATCGTTATTAAACTCTATTACTTACTTTATATTTATTGAATAATCGACAATAATAGTTCCGTTAGTTACAACATCAAATCAATACTTAAACCAAAGTGTAACAAAAAAATAAATTACTTTAAGAAAGAAACAGAGTGTGGTATTGTGGTACAGCTGTCAGCTAAGAAGATGCAAGAGAAATTTTAGGGGAGCTAATAACTATGACTATAATTTGACATTCAAGGCTTCTAGCTGTCTCTTTCAGGGCTATGGGGGGCAAATCAATCACTTAATCTTGAAGAAATGGTGATTTTCTTAATTGAAGAAATTGGATGGTGAAGGGTGAATATTCCGCACATAATTCTTGGTTTGATTATTTGCTTTTTAGGGTTTTTTCAACCTTATGTTTGCATCGTTAGCCTGAAAAAGAAAGAAAAAAGAAAATAAATTTTTATGTTTGTATCATTTACAATTAAGGATGATAGTGGATAGAGGCTGAATAGTATATTATAGAGAAGAAGATTATATATCTTAATAAATAGATCTAATTAATCTTTTTTTCCTTTTAAGTCAGGAAAAATAAAGAGTAAAAGTTAATTTGGCCTCACTGGAATTCAGAGTAAAACTCGGGATTTTTTTTCAGATTTCAAAGAAATTAAATTAATTCCATACTATTAAAATAAAAAGTTAATAATACAGTTCCATTTCTATTAATAATAAAGTGAAATTAAAAATCTACATGGAATAGATAGGGTGGGGGCAATATTATTATACAAAATACTTGAAAAAACAAAAATACTTTGTTGCAATTAAAAAAAATACAATTTGAGACCATTGTATTATTTTTTACTATATTAATATTAATCGGAATGAAAACTTTCACAATTTGATTTTAAATTATTAATTTCTATTTTTTTTCTTCATTCCTTTCTTTTTCTTAGACTCTAATCCAAAAATAAAAGAATTAAGTGAATTAAAAACCAAAGGAAATTCATCGCCAAGGGTAAAGATATCCGAAGCTAATTCAGGAAGAAATCAACTAATCATTGATAAAAAGAAGGAAAAAAGAAAAAGTAGGAAAAAAGTTGTACTGTAGGTACAGAAAGGAGTATTTATTTTTTTTCTCCCCAATATAACACTCTAGTACAGTGTCAGTCTTAGTTAAAACAACAACAAAGGGAAGACTGAAATTTCAAAGGAAAACAACTAAAAAGAAAAGTGAAATTTGAGAAGCTAATCCAGGGATTGCAAATTTAAAAATGTTTAGATTGTCCAATTTGATTCCGGGTAAAGGAACGGAGCATGTCCAAGCTGGTTAAAATGGTCTTGCAGCCTCTTCCAACATCTTCTTTACTCTGGTCAACTTCTCAATTTCCACAAGAGCCTGAAATTAGTTAAGAATAACAATTGATAAGAATAATGCTACATAGCCAGAATAAGAAAAATTAGAGTCAAATTTGTCTAAGATTTAATAACAGTTGGATAAGTAAGTCAAAATGGTTAGGAACCAGGAACCAATCAACCATCCAAAGTCAAAAACAATGCTTTACTCATTATATAAAAAATTAAGCTCATCTAGTACTTCCTAACAAGAAACAGTTATTATGGCATGCTTCAAATTGATTGCATAAAAATTACAACCTCCAAAGCCATGTCTTCTCTTGTAATTTCGTCCAAGTTATCACAATCCAACCGAGATGCTACTTCTGCAAAAAGAAAGAAGCGGACTTGAGACAAACATTTTAAACCATCCCAACCTTAACAAAAACTGTAAACAAAAAAACCAGGGAGGGTTTTGTACTTTGAACTGAAATAATAGCATCTGCTGTAGCATATCCAACTCTGTATCTATCGTATAAAGCACCTAGTTCATCCTGTACCTAACATCATTTATCAGAGACATTAACAATTAGGAATTTAAATTTCCTGAAAGAAGTTTGTAAACTTGTGCCACTACACTTTTCACAGCAGGGAATAAACCTCCGGGTATGATCCTGAAATAGATATTTCAGATGGAGCAAATTGACTCTGGTCTTCAATTACATCTCTGGCTACAAAATCTAGAGGCACATCAATCCACAATGAAATCCCATGTCTCAGAAGTGCCCTATGTCAATTTAAGAGCAAGTCAAGATAATACTGAGGTAAAATAGAGTTTGGCGTACTATTTAAGCTGCAGTTAGTCTTTTTCACTCATTCACACAGTCAAAGAATCAAAACTGTAGGATGAAAATCAAGTGTATCAAATCTCAAATGTGTGATTTAAGTCTGATTTACCAAGATAAAATGAGTTGTTCAATCTTCACCCAACAATTCTGATTTACTAACCGTGAATGTATGAAAAAACTGACTACATTAAATCCAGATGGTGAGCTCTTAGCTAGCAGTTATAAATCCATACAGATTAGTTGAGCTTGTAACAGCACCATTTCCAGCACAAACCACTAGTCGACCCATGGACGATAATTGCTTCAGCACTTCAGTCTGCAGCATTTGACATGTAAAACATAAGTATTTGATATTCTAATTCAACAGTTAAGTGATGGAAATGAGCATATTTATCTATAAAATTCATTCAGAAAAGGAAGATGTCAGCCAAGGTAGTTAAAAGAAATTAGTATACTATGGTCACACCGCTAGGCGTGAGCCTCATGCCCTAAAAAGTCACACTTTTCTAATGCACAGGTGACCCGCCAATAGGAACTCATACAACAATTAAGCATGCATCCAATGTAACATTCAGTAAGTCTAATACAATCAAGGTTTAATATGTTTGTTAGCTCCTGCAAATATAGCAAATGCTTGTTTTAGTATTGGTAAAAAAAAATTGTTATTTTGATCTTTATATTTTTTTTATAAAAAAAATAGTGCATCTGATGACGACACATCATGTATCTAGATATGTCGCATGGCATGTCATTTCAGAAAAGTTGCTAAAATAGCATTTTTGTCATCGTTAAATGACAACAAAGACCATTTTGAAAGAAATTAAATCTATGATAACCAAACCAAAACCATTGAAAATTTTTGTAGGGACTAAAACCAAAATTCACCATATGTTAATGGACACTAAAAACTGAATCAATCACCTCAGACTCATAGAAGCCTTTTTCATCACTCTCTCTGAATGATTTTGCAGCCAGTGCACCACCTACAGCTTCTTCCACCAAACTATCACTGTACAGAGTACATAGCCATCAAATAAAACTCCCATTTTCTATCAGAGAAAAAACAAACAATGTAAATACATACCTGTCAAAATAATAATACCGCAATGCATCAGCCAGCAGCTTCCCCAAACTAGTTTTAAGAGAGCTCTTCAAACCTTAAATCAAATAAACACAATTTAATTTAGTAAACTAAAAAGAAAGGAAAAAATAAAACAGAATTTGATCGTGTCACAATAAGCCACAACAAACATCCAAACCCATTAATCGAAAAGGTAGCTGGTGTTCTTTCTTACCAACCAGAAATATGGAAGTCCCTTTGAGCTCAGAAGACACCTCTGCTGCTTTCTTCTGAACAAGACTAAACAAACAGTTAAAACAATCTTCTATTCTATTCCATGCGTGTTTAGATGATTGTTGCCAAAAACTAATTTTGATTAACATTGATTTTGAATTGATTTGACTTTCGTTTGAATGTTTTTATTATAAAAGCAAAGTTATGAGTAAAATTTAGGTGGCATTTGGTAGGGGAAAAGTTTTTTTATTCCCGGAAATCATAATTTAGGAATCATGTTTCGTAGGAATAAATAAAATTTGTTTGGTTGGTTATTGAAAATCTTCCTAAAAATGAAAGAGTTACACATATTTTTATCGATTATTTTAATTATTTATTACATTATATAATTTAATAAATAATAACATAATGTTTTACTATATTAAAAGAAAAATTAAACTCAAGAAAGTGAATTCCCACTTCTCTCCCATGAAAAAAGAATGCATATCAAACGTGGGAAACTAAATTTTCCAACCTACCAGGAAACCAAAAACAGTATAATCTTTTTATGTGACGTAAAAGTTATCTAAAGTTGCTTCAATTGAAAATTAATTCTGGATTTTTTTTGGGGTATGAAAGTAAAATATGCGAAAAATTTATCTAAAATCAATTTTGAACAATTATTCTTTGACGCCAAACCAAAAATTTATCTATACAACAATCTTTATGTCTCACCTTCACAGCAAGAGACGAGTCCGTGGCACCAACCGAAGCTGAACTTATAAGAATGCAAATGCAACAACATTCATTATCGAACTGCACAAAATTTGAATTCAGAAACCGCAGGGGAAAGAAATGCAATACGAGGCTTACACGGAACGGTGCCGTCTGATACTGAGCAATTGAGCCTGCGCAATCGAAGGAGGTTCGGGTTCGGGTTCGGACTCAGGTTCGGGAACTTGAGGAAGAAAGTTTGGTGCTTGAATTGAAGAAAATTGGAAGGGCGATTAGGAAGTGGGAGAGGAGTGTTCGTGTGGCACGGGCTTGCCTTCTCCATTCCAATCTTATTATCTATTGTCTACACTCTCATCATTCTTCTTTCAAGTTTCAACTATAAACTAATAGAAATATTATTATCATTTACACATAAGTTTTTCCATACACACCTCCTAAAAATCGAATGCTGATCACATGTTTAAGAATAGTCAATCATGATTATTTTATTTCCATTATTATTAAGTCGTTGGTTGGATTAGTTCTGGATTTAGTTTATTCAAGTAAGATTTAGAATTTTGTAGATGAAAAAAAAAACGTGATTGAATGAAAGAATTCACTAAAAAGATAAAAATTAATCATTAACAAAATTAATAAATATTCTACACAAACAAATATCATGATGATAAAATTGAGTAAAAGATTCCACTAAAAATGGTCATTATTTGACGAAAATTAGTAATTAATAAAATTAGTAAATACTCCACATCAATGTGATGATAAAAAATATAAAATATGATAGTCTTATTGTATTTTTTATCCATATAAAATATGATAGTCTTATTGTATTTTTTGTTTTATTTTGATATTTGATATGTCAAAAAAATTATTTGATAATGCAAATTACAAAGATGGAAAAATAAATATGCTTTTGTTTAAATAATAGAGACTAAAATAAAAAAAAAAGTGACTTATGGTGAAAAAAAATAAACTTTTTTAGAGAATAAAACAATAGTTAAATAAATTGAAAAATGAATAAGAAAATATATAAAAACTAAAATGTGACAAAAATAACCATGTATTATAATAACTAAAATATTTTTTAGTCGAAAAAAAGCTCTCATGCACGACAATAAGATTGAAGAAGTTAACCATACTATTTAATTTTGGAGAATATTGAGAGAATTATAGAAAAAAAGATTTTAATTACAAACAATAAAACCTGTATTTGTTTTGACAGAAAAAAACCTATATAACAATTCTAACGAGACTTTGGGGTTCTAATTCACTGTTCATAGAACAGTGATTTTCCGGTAATGCCCTTTTTGAAATTTTCTTTGCATTATAATACTTTTTGTCCTATCATCCTTTTGTCCTATTATTACTGTTATTACAGTTTATATTTCCATATTTTAATATCTCTGTGTTTTATATAAAATATTTAATTTAATAGTGGATCAAATGCACCGAATATTCAATATTTAGTAAGTATAATTATTAAAAGCATAAAATAAGGAAGATAGTCAAAAACTTATATACATTTTTTAAATTAAAATTGTAGTTTTCTTTAATAAATATGCATGTGTTGATATAAGATGATTCTTTGGGGAAAAGAATCTCTATCTTATAGTTTAAAAAATATATTTTAAGTTAAATTAGAAAATTTGTTCATAAAAATAATAAGTATAATTTTTATTTAAATCGTCGAAAAAAATTAAAGATTTATTTATTTATTCCATTGGAGGATAAAAGTTTGAGTCATTTACCTTTCAAACCGTATCCAATTAGAGAAACTGTTATGTTGAAATGATTCTAAAATAAGATTGTATCATAATGTTAAGATTTTCTGTATGTATGTATGTAAGAATGATTTATTAACAAATTATTAAATTATTTTCCTGAAATATCAATTTTATTTCATGTAGGGATTCAAGATTCAGCTAACAATAAGAAAGCCCATGTTAAGAAAATTTAATGGATTATATCAAAGAGACACACACATGTATAATGAGCTTTAATTGACAATGGTGATATCTCTAAATACGTTTACTTATCAAGACCTGTATTTTCATGGACAATTATATATTAACATATCAAAAGTAAAAAATGTGTTTAAATGTTAGCATGTAATGAATATAATTAAAGGTTATTCAATACCAAAAATATTATATATAAGAAAGTATTTGACAAAATATAATATATTTAATTTAATATATATAATTATGTAGTTTGGATAAAAAATTATCATTAAATATATATATATATATATCAACATCACCTTTAACCCAAGTTAATTGGGATTTATAGTAGATGAACCCAATGATAGATTGGAAATGAGACAGAGAAAGAGAAAGGAAGAGGGAAAAAAAGTGGAAATAAGACAAAAGAGAGAAAAAAATTAAAATAAAATAGGAGTGAAAGGAAGAAGAGAGAAAAGAAGATGAAAATAATTAAAAAAAATGAAATGACTAGAACATAGAACTACTAATGAGTTTAACCATCCACTAAATTTATAATTTTTCTCCACTATGTCCTAAGATATACCATCTGTCAATCTATATATCACTCCATTAGATTTTGTTTAACTACCTTTCTCAAGTAAGTTTCGGTCAACATTTACCTCTCTTTATGTCGAGTTCTCGATAACAACTCTTGCTCTTAAGGGAATATCCAGTTACCGTCTCATAACGTACCCAAACCACTTAAATCTATGCTCTTTCATCTTTTCACATACTAGTACCATTAATACATTTCGTCGAATATTCTCATTTCTTATCTTGTCCATCTTCGTATATCCAAACATTCACCTTAACATCCTCATTTCTACTATACCTATTTTATGCTTATATTGCCTATGTGTTGGCGAGTATTCTGTTCCATATAGCATTATCAATCTTATCGTTGTTCTATAAAATTTTTCTTTTAGCTTAAGGGGAATTTTACGATCACACAAAAACCTTGATGAATTCCACCATTTCATCCACCCTAATCTAATTCTATGATTTACATTCTTATCGATCTCCCACCTTTTTCAACATTAATTTATTTGTTTTAACTTATAAAATGGAAAAAGTATCCGTCCAACACGGGGTATGGGCACTAGTTATATCTACTGTTTCATATAAAAAAAATCTTGAAAAACATAAAATTTAAGATAATTATAATTATACTATATGTCATGTGAAAAAATATTAAAAAACTAATCTTTTATTCAAGAAAAAAAAAACATCGAAAGTTGAAACAATAACCTAGCCTTGTTCGCTTCAATTCTACCGCTAAAGCAGCCTCTTATTACCCGCAAAACAGATTTTAATTTTATTCTTTCTTTCCTTCATCCAACAACAGCAGAGTCACCGATTACGTCTCTAAAATTCACTCCCAAAAAACTCTATTTGATTCTACCGAAACCCTAACCCCCTTTCGACGAACGAACCGCAATCACTTGCGATCTTTTGATCCATTCTTGAAATTCTCGTTATCACTCTTCGAACTCAAGCTCTCTCGCTCGCGATTTCTACTTCTGTACCAATTTCCGCGGTTTCTCAAGGTAAGCCCTAAACCTAAACCTATCCTAGTTCATTTTATTGCTTTTTAATTTTCTCGCTTTTCAAAAGGAAGAAGATAGTCAGAAAAAAAATTGTGGGAAGAAAAAGTGTTACTGTATGGTTGAGAAGTAAAATAAAATATCAGAACATAAATGAGAAGGAGAGTGTGAATTTGGTGGGGGTAACTCGGAAGTAACTTTTTATATGCATATCAGGTGCATAAATTGTTTTTCTAAACCACTAAATTATTAATTAATTAAAAAAACTAATGACTGACATTAGTGATCAAAATCTTGTTAGATAACGTTAAGCACTGCAAGAAGGCTAGATATAAGTTTGAATTTGGGAGTTACCTTCTCAAATCTAGCAAATTGAAAGTTTATTTTGTGCATAACTTGTTTGTCATATTTATACATAAGGCTAGATAGATACCAGCATGTTTGATTGAGCTTCACAGCCATTGGTTATCACTTGTCAGGCTTCTTTATCTTCTACACCTGTGTCTCCACTCCACTTAGATTTCATCAGACTTTGCCTTGTTCAATTTTTCATTAATTTTTGTGCTTATTTTTCTATTCAGGCTCCTTTTTAATTTGATTTTATTTCCACGCTATTCATATTTTTGTACGCAATAAGTTCAGGGTTTTTGCAAAAAGAAATATGGAACAGGGATTATACTGTGTAATTTGTTTAGGTTGTAAACTTACTTTTTTTTCTCTTTTTAAATTACAGGCTTATCTGTCCTAAAACATGGACGAAGATCAAGAGATGGAGAGATTTGGAATGGAGAATGATTATGAGGGTGCCAAATGGATTGACGGCGAGTTTTACTATAAGAATCGTAAAGAAAAACGCAGTCAGACCAAGGATGATGTTCTTTATGGTGTTTTTGCAGATTCTGATGACAATGACGATGATGATTACCCGAGTAGAAAACGGAGGAAAGATTTTTCAAAGAAGCCAGACCTCACCAAGCCTGTGAATTTTGTGTCTACAGGCACTTTTATGCCTAATCAGGAAATTGATAACAAGTCCAAAGAGCAGGATGAGAAAGACGGTTATGTTAGTGAGGATAAGCCAGGGTTAGGTTTAGGTTTTGGTATGGGGTCTGGTTTAGGTTTTAATTCTAGTAATGCTGCGAATGGTTCTAATAGAATTGCCGATTCTGATGAGAATGATGATAATAGTTTCTTGCCTACAGCGTTTGGGAAGAAGATTAAGGAGGGGGCGATGAGAAGGGAAAGGGAACGGGAGAGGGAGAGGTTGGAGAAGAAGAGGGAGAAGCATCAGAGTGCAGGTCAAGATGTGTCTGGTGATGTTGGAAAATTTGAGAAGCATACGAAAGGGATAGGATTGAAGCTGTTGGAAAAGATGGGTTATAAAGGAGGCGGGCTTGGGAAGAATGAGCAAGGTATTGTGGCTCCTATTGAGGCGAAATTGAGGGCCAAGAATTCTGGCATTGGGTTTAATGAGTCTAAGGAGACTATGCCGCTGCCTGTTTTGCAGCAAGAGAAAAAGAATGTGCCCGAAATCACCCAACCTGTGGTTGGCAGAATGAAGGAGAAGTTATGGTCAAAGCAAGCAAGGTCGAAGAAGAAAAAGGAGGAACAGTATATAACTGCAGAGGAGTTGTTGGCGAGCAAGCAAGAACAAGAGTTGGAGGTTGTTCAGAAGGTTTATGATATGAGGGGGCCACAGGTTCGGGTATTAACAAATTTGTCTGATTTAAATGCCGAGGAGAAAGCAAAAGAAAATGATGTCCCGATGCCTGAACTTCAGCATAATGTAGCATTAATAGTTCGGTTGGCTGAGGCTGACATCCAAGAGATTGATAGAGATTTGAGGAGAGAGAGGGAGACAGCACTTAGCTTGAAAAACGAAAAAGAGAAGTTAGAAACTGAGGCAGCGTTTCAAAAGAAGCAGCTGGATAATATGGAGAAAATAATGAGTGTGTTGGACCGTGTTGGAGAAGAAAACACTTTGGGAACATTAACATTGGATTCCCTGGCTCAATACTTTAGGGACTTACACAAAAGATCTGCTGATAACTACAAGTTGTGTAACTTGTCATGCATTGCTTGCTCATATGCTCTACCTCTATTTATCAGAGTGTTCCAAGGATGGGATCCTCTTCGAAATCGTTCTCATGGGCTGGAGTTGGTGTCACAGTGGAAGGCATTGCTTGAAGGAGAAGATTCTTTTGATATATGGGATGTATCATCACCTTATACTCAATTGGTTTCAGAGGTTGTATTGCCAGCTGTCAGAATATTTGGTATTAATACCTGGCAGGCACGGGATCCTGAGCCAATGTTACGGTTTCTGGAATTGTGGGAAAAGTTACTTCCTTCTTCAGTCCTTGCTACCATATTAGACAATATAGTTATGCCAAAACTATCAAGTGCTGTAGATACTTGGGAACCACACCGTGAGACCATTCCTATTCACACTTGGGTGCATCCATGGCTACCTTTGCTGGGGCACAAGTTGGAGGGTATTTACCAGGTGATTCGTTTTAAATTGAGTACTGTTCTTGGTGCCTGGCACCCTAGTGATGGGTCTGCTTATGCTATATTGTCTCCTTGGAAGACTGTATTTGATTCTGCAAGTTGGGAACAGCTTATGCTTCGTTTTATTGTACCGAAGCTGCAGCTTGTCTTGCAAGAGTTCCAGGTGAACCCGGCAAGTCAGAATATTGATCAGTTTTATTGGGTTATGAACTGGGCTTCTGCTATTCCTATTCACCTGATGGTTGATATGATGGAGAAATTCTTCTTTGCCAAATGGCTTCAGGTTTTGTATCATTGGTTGTGCTCAAATCCTAATTTTGAAGAAGTTACAAAATGGTATTTGGGATGGAAAGAACTCATTCCAAAAGAACTGTTGGCAAATGAAAGTATCAGATACCAGCTTAATTGCGGTCTTGATATGATGAACCAGGCTGTTGAAGGTATGGAGGTGGTTCAACCTGGTTTAAAGGAGAATATAAGCTATCTTAGGGTACTTGAGCAAAGGCAATTTGAGGCTCAACAGAAAGCAGCAGCCTATACTCAACAGCAAGCTGCTACTAGCTTGGGCGGTGCGGTCAACGCAGATGGTGCTCATGAATTGAGCTTGAAAGAAGTCATTGAGGCTCATGCTCAGCAACATGGTTTGCTATTCAAGATTAAACCTGGTAGAATGCACAATGGTCATCAAATATATGGGTTTGGTAATGTCAGCATAATAATAGACTCCCTAAATCAAAAGGTATATGCCCAAAATGAAGAAATATGGTCTTTGGAATCTCTTCAAGGCTTGCTAGAGTTGCATAATAAATCCCTTAGTAAAAGACGCTGAATTCTGCATTTGCCAAATGTGAAGTATCTCAATTCTCAGGTGCTCTATTTATCTAGTTTCTTGTAAGACTTTTATTATCTTGATTACTAGTACTATTTTAGGCTTGAGAGTTGAGATGTTGTGATTTCTATGCAGCATACATTATATGCATTGATAATTCAGAAATTCAGAAATTGTGTGGATTTTGGAATTTGGATTTATTTGCACTTTGATAAATTTGTTTTAGTTCACTTGCAGTGCACCCAACTATTAGTCAAATGGTAGTTGCAGGCTACATTTCTATAATTTTTACTATGGAATCAATAATTGCAATTTGCAAATAATCTAGCCTTCCACATTCTGCATAAATAAATTACTGTTTTTCTTTTTCTTGCACTTGTTTCATCATGTAATTATCAAGTAAACTTGCTGTTATTAATCTTTGAAGGTGTTTATAAACCATGGTACTTCAGCTGCTGCATAAATGAGTCATTCTCACAGTCAGATGATGGCCCTGCCAATTATTCCAAGTAGTATTTCTGCCCTTCTTGCAAATATTATTTGATCAAACAGGGGAAATGTTTTATTTGTGAAATTCATCGTGAAGATCTTTTGATTGATTCATCTACCAACTTCCTTTCCCTGCTACATTTCCATTTGGGATATGGATTGTTTCTCGGTACCACTCTGCTCACTTCCATGAATTGGATGTTGAAAAGTTATCATTTCATTATTTGCGAAGTCCTATTAATGCGTTAAGCGCAAACTGTTTAGTTTTGTTTCAATATAGTGCATCTGATACAAGGCGTGAATTAAAGGCTTAATTTTAGTTGTTTTCTGAGATATTGAGACTTGACGCCAAATCCCAATATGGGGTGATTGCATGTGACATAAACATGTTGAACAAGTAGATCTGAAATGGTATGAGACTGTTGGTCATTCCTATTGCCATTATGGTATTTTGGATTAGAACTGCATTTTCTTTGGTGCTTGAATAATGAGATTGGATATGGTACGAACTGTGCTTAGAAATTATAATTAGACATGGGGATCCCAAGTTCTATGAGGGAACTGTCACTATTAGGTGTCATAAACATATCCCAAAGCTTTGCTAGCTTACTGTTGGTTTCCTGTTTTTCCTTAGTACCTCTTGTACTTCTTTTCATATATATAATATTATATTTTTGTCGATCAAAAAAAAAAAAAAAAACATAACCGAATAGCAAATACTTTTCATGTCATCTTCATGTGTGGTAATCTGAGTGAACTAAAACCTTATAGCATGCTTTTCCTTATATTATAGCAAATAGCATAACGGTGATAATGCAGTATAACCTCACTTTATATTATTATATATAATATAATTAAAAAATGACAATTAAAATCACTGTTGTTTATGGAAAAAAAAAATACAACTCCATCTTCATCCAAAGTTTTAAGTTAATCATGAAATACATCAAACTATAAAAGACTTAAATGAAAACTGTCCTTGTTGAAACTTTGAAAGAGCTAAGCAGTCTAGGCATTACATGTTGATGTTAGGCATTTGTAGTGACAGAGGCCATAGCTGAGAAGCATGGAGTGTGACACACATATATCAGCAACGAACTGCTGGGTGGGAAGTTCCCCATGATTCTGACCTGTGAAGATAAAAGAAATATAGGAGAAAGGGGGGAAGTTTGAAAGAGACAAGGTTTGAATTTGTGATTACCTGACAAGAGCTGGTGGAAAACACTGTGTTCTGCAGAAGACAGCAGCGGTGCTGCAGCAGATGAACTCAGAACTTGACCAGAATCTGCAAGAGGATGGTGATATCCTTGTAAGAGATGGATAGTGGATAGCTGTAACATTAGCAGACGGTGTTGGAGGTGGTGGTGCTTCAGAGGTGGATAGTGACCAATAAGTAATGCATTAGTGCCCAACAGACATAAGGATTCTGAGGATTTATTATATTAGAATTAAAATACAGTACAGATTGAGCATCATTGTATTTGCACACAGATAGCTTAAGCTATCCTGCACGTAGTGGATTTGCTTATTGCTATGCTATGGGTTTAGCATAGCACTGATCCTCCTTGTATTGCTGTAACGTGCACTATGTCATGCCAGTATCAACTATATACACGTACTAATATGTCCTTTATCCGTGTTTCTTGTTCCAAAGGTTAATCATTATTTCTTGACATTTATTTTGCAGGCAGTTGAACTTGGAGGCTTGTTGAAATTAATGCTAAGGAAGATGTCTTTGCAGTTGAACAATCCACCATTCAACTATATGATTCACACTAGTCCACTTCAAGACCATGGGTCATTGTTAGCATACACTCATTGGTTTATACAGATAATACCTCAACTAATCGGGATTGCGGGATTTGAGCTGGGAACCGAGTGCTGCATAAATACTTAATTCCCCGAGGATGCTGCGAAGGTTCTAAGGGAAGTGAATGTTCCATGATCAGAATAAAGGGTGTAGAAACATGTTGGTAACCTAATCTCAAACTTGTAAGGTAATAATTTTTTTTATTCACATGTACGAGGGTCAAGCTTTTCTGTTACAGTTTTTATACCCTGAGCCTCCTGGTGGAGGGAGTTGTGGCTCTCACGTGTCACTGATATTGGTACTGAATCCATGAGGTATTGGACATTCGAAATAATCTATTCATTGTGTATTGGATTCATTGAGAAAACGATTATGCCGAAAGAGGAAAGGCAACTGCATTTTTGATAGTTTTGATAATCTATTCAATAAGAGATATAGAATTGATGGGGCAAAGGTACACCGGAAGTTTAATGCATAGAGGACAGGCTTTTAACGGAGTCTTGAGTGTGAGAATATCTGGGTACATACTCTCACAACTCTACTAAAGTTCTTTTATCCAAGGGATATTTACTCGACTTAAAATCAAAGATGCACATTCAAGAGATTCATAAACCATGGGTAGCTCACTGACAGTGGAAATTTAACTAAATACTAAAAATTTATCATAACTGTTCAAAAGGACATGATTGGAGGATAACCGATCTACACCTAGCATTATATCAAAATGAGATAAAGGTGAGCAATTTAGACATGCCTAAGATGGAACCATAAATAAATAAATACAAGAGTAGTAACAACACGATCACAAGGTAATGAAAATACGGGCAACATTAATATACATATATATATATATATATATATATATATGACCTTTAACAACATTTTTGTGTCTAACACTTAATAAAAATATTGTAAAAAACCTTTAGCAACATTAAAAAAATATCGTCAAATTATGAATAAATGTTATTAATATATTTTTACGATATTTTATCAAATGTTGTATATAACTCATATTGTCAAAGTTTAAAATGTCACAAAAATATATTATTAATATCATTTATTCATAATTTGATTATAATTTTTGAATGTTAGACTAAAAGAATTTAACAACATTTTTATTAAGTATCAGATAAAAGATATTATTAAAGATCACATTTCGTAATAATGAAAATCCAAATGTCTCACAAAATCATATGAAATAAAAAAAAAAAGTGTGTTGAGCTTGAATCATATAGTTCATCTAACAAATTTTCATTTATGGTACACTTGAATTAGATCATCAAATTTAGCAGCTTCACTGCCACTCATAGTCAATACTCTAATTAGTTGATTGTTGTTATTCTTGCTACCATTTTAGGTTCTTTCTTTGGTGCCCAACAATCTCTGCCAAATTGTCCTGACATCGGAACCTATGTGAGGATTTTTGGAATATATCCAATATGTAATTTTTTTTCCTGCAATATTTTTGATAGTTTTTAACCCCTAAATTTATAACCGCCACAAATTATTATGCGTATGTTCATATTTATCCAAACGTTGCTTTAAACAAAAATATAACACATTTTAATTTTATGAAAACGAAAAACCTACTAAATATTTTGTAGGGATGAAATCCGAAAATTTCCAATTTATAAGAATGACGAAAAACATATTTTAGCCTAATTATTTTTTGTGTTTTGTCACCAATAAAACAAAAATAAATTGATCCCTGTTATTTTTTTAAGTCATCCTAATATATCTATTTTTTCATTTTTATACCTAAATATATAGATAATTTATTATTAGCAATACAAGTGAATAAAATATTATAAGGACTAAAATGAAAAAATAATGTTCTTTCCTCATTAAATATAAATTAATATATATACTTAATTCTTTTAATGTATAAAAAAATACTTAATTCTTTTTATACATTCTTTGCTTGCATGCAACATTGAAGACCTTAAGACTAAAAATAATTAATGCTTCTCAAAAATAATTTTTTACAATGTATATATATCTTAGGGTATATATATATTCTTTTAGTTCCCTTCAGCATAAATTAATACTTCTCAAAAATAATTTTTTTTAAGAAATTCTCAAAATAGTTGTGTTTACAATGTTAATATTTCTCAAATAATTTTAATTTCTTTCTACTAAACATGTTGATTGTTTCATAGATTGATATGATGACCAACAGCTGAAGGAATATCTAGAAAATCACTCTGGAGATTTGAACTTGACAAAGAACAAAAAGAATAAAAATAAGTTTAGTTTGATATTATTTTAAACAAATATTTGTGATTTACCCTTTATTCTTTCCCCCTCAAATTCAAAGGCGGTTTAGTAGAAGAGTTCTTGGGATTTGTTAATCTATTAAGGATTTTGTTAATCTTGTTGGTAGACATCCATTGCATATGATGGAAAATAGTTTTTTGTGTGACTCCAGTATGAATATAATGTAGCTATAGTGATATGGATAGAAATAAATATAGAGAAAAATTCTTTATTTTGAGCTGTTTCATATAAATATGTTAATTATGTAATGATGATGTTTAGAGAAATTATGATGATTACTGTCTATGAACTATATTATTACTTGTTGATGATTTGGATATATCTATGTCAAGAGTCTATGTTGTGATGGGTGATCCAAACATCTAATTGTTGGATTTGAATATATATATATAAGTGATTTTATATGTGGTTTATCTTGTTTTTAAGGCAGATTTTATCAAATTTTTGGTAATTCTTTTTGTTTGTAATTGTATCTTGGCGAAATTTTACTCTTAGGCTAGCCAGGCAAAATAGATTGTAATTTGTGCGTAAGTTATGATCCAAGAGTAGGTTGTGGCAAAAAAAACATTTTATCCTATTTCTTTTTTAACTTTATTTTTTTATTATTTTATTCTAATATTTTGTAATATATATTCAGTTTTTCCGTCTCTACACTATTTGATTTATTATAAATTATTCCTTGTTAAAATAAAGTTTTTATAAAGACTAAAAAACGTAAATTATCCACCAATGTAACCATTTCTTTTATTGCATATTATAGAAACTAAAACAAATTATTAACAACAACAACAACAAAAAAGAAATTTACTTGAAAAAGAAAACAGAACCAATGTAACACTTTCTTTTATTGTATTTTTATTTGACTTATCAATCATTAATGTCAATTCTCATATATATGCTTTTATTATTAACTAATGGAAGTTGAGTTTAGTGGAAAGAGTTAGTCTATTACAACATGGTAAATAATGATTTGAATTTCTGTTAGAAGAGATATTTATATTTAGTGTCCTACTGTGTCTCGAATAAGACTGATTCTGAAGGAGAAGACTTGTTGGCAACCAAAATAATATGGTTTTATTATTAGGGAAAAAACACTTGACTGTTTTCAATCTAGCGTAGGGACCATTTTACAAGATATTTGGACACCATACAATTGATTCACCTTAGCCATTTGCACTTTCTCTCATGGATTCAAGATGCATTACTTCATCTACCTCTTTACATTTGCGTCTCAAAATCCAGAGAAATTCTAAAGCAAATCCATCATGGGCAAGAAATCTACACAGGAACACAACAACAACAGCAACAACAACAATAACAACTGTGTTTAAAATGAGCAAGTATGACATGATTTACGATGATTCATTCTCTAATATTGCCTTGTACAAGTGTATTTGCTCTTCTCTCTCTGCATCTTATATGATGAGTTCCAACTCCTCCCAGCAGAAGCTATCATAGCTGTTTGTGCTACCTCCACTGGCAACAGCAAAAGCCAGTGATTAGAAGGAAACATTTTGCTAGAAAGGCCCAGAAATACTCCGCTGAATTGAGCAAGGAAACTAGCAAAGTAGCTGAGAAGAAAGATGGTACTGTTGCTGGTGCAGTTGGTCTTATCATTGGTACTAGTATTGGTACTGGAATTCTTGCACTTCCAGAGAAAGCCTTCCCTGCTGTACTCCCTTTTCTCTGAGCTTAAAAAAATGAAAAAAAGGGATAAAAAATATTTTTTCCCCTCAAATATCTTGAAATTTGGTTTTAATCCCTATAAAAATTTAATAAATGCGTAGTCCTAACATTTTTTCAAAATTGGTATGGTTTTAGTCGCTCATTAGAGATTAAAATCGTGTGTTTCTGTTAAAATATGGGACTGAACATGTATTAAATTTTTATACAGACTAAAACTGAATTTCGAGAGATTTCGTGAGAACAGAAACATATTTTACTTAAGAAAAAATAGTCGAAAGTGTTTGACTTTTTCATGCTGACATGATCAGAACATTTATGTACAATTGCAGGGAATTATTCCAAGTTCTATATCAGTGATAGTGTGTTGGATTTTTCTTCTCATTGAAGCATTTTTGCTGGTTGAAATTAATGTGGCTTTGATGAGGAACAAAGGAAGGAAAGAGGAAGACAATGAGTTGGACGTCATTTCTATCAGAACCATGGCCCAAGAAACACTTGGGGACTGGGGTGGAACAATAGCTACTATTGCCTATGTTTTCTTGGGATATAGTTCCATGATTGCATATAGTTCCAAATCTGGGGAGATCCTTTTCCAACTCATCAATCTCCCAGCACCAGTTTCAGGCTCTCTATTCACTGCTCTCTTCACAATGCTTGTCTCAATTTGGGGAACTCGCGCCACTGATCGAGTCAACCAGTATCTAACTGCTTCCATGATTGGTACATAAAGTTTTGATTTTTAAGCTATTCATGCTTTGTGACTTATTATTGCCATTGTGCAAACTTGAGCAGAGTTTTCCAAATATTGGATTATTGTGTTTTTTTCTTATTATGGTTTATCTGGCTGTATTTCAATCTAGAATTTTGTGATGAGTAACATTTTGACAGCATAACAATGTGTAGCTTCTTGTTAGCAGGTTTATTGTTGGCTATTGAGGTGCTAGCTGTTTTGTTTGGGGGATGGTCAGGAGTTGGGGGCAGTAGTGACTGGACAAAAATTCCACCAACAATACCTGTGATTATTTTTTCCCTAGTGTTTCATGATCTAACACCATGTAAGAATGAGAAAAGTTTAATGTTACATATATTTTGAAACTAGTAGTTTTGCTAAAACATTTTTCTTTTAAAACCATGCAGTTATATGCTCTTATTTGGAAGGTGACATTCGTCGTATAAAAACTTCTGTTTTTCTTGGTGCTCTTGTGCCACTGGTGGCATTGCTTGTCTGGGATGCAGTTGCACTTGGTCTTGCAGCTGAAGCAGAACAAGTAGTTGATCCGGTTCAGTTGTTATATAGGTAATTCAGCCCCTGCAGAACAATTTGGGGGCATTTGTGTTGATAATTAACCATAAAGTATTTTAGGAAACCTAGTGTAAAAATCATTCAACAAAAGTTTTATCCCACCAGGTAAGGTTGGTTACATAGATTGCACGATGCAATTAGACTTTTCATATATTATGAATATGAAAGTATTGATGCAAACTTATCCAATATCATGAATCAAGGAGTACACCATATATTTTTTTTACTTAATCTCCACCCATCACAAGAAATAGAGCTTTCCACAATTATGTCTGAAATATTTAGACAGTTAAATTTCAACCTCAAACAACTAAAATTCATAAATGTCAATTTTTTAGGTTGAGATGGAATGGTGTTTCTATTATGGTTGCTGCCTTCTCACTTTTGGCAGTAGGTACATCACTTATTGGCACCCTCCTAGCCTTCTCAGAGTTCTTCAAGGAGCAACTTAAAAATGGATCCTGGCATTCCCCTCCCACTGAAAAGGTAAAAGTAAATTATGTACCTTTAATATCTTTATTAATTGCAATTTGTTACATTTTCCCCCTATAACACAGTCAATAAAGAATCATGCTGTTTTAATGAAGAAAGTTCTTTGGACAGGAAAATTGGTGGGGCAGGAATAAAATAAATGTCACAGCTGCAACAATGGTAGTTGCTCCCTCTCTCTTTGTTTCAATAACATTTCCAGATGCATTCTCTGCTGCCACAGATATTGCTGTAAGCTGAGAAAGAGGCCTTTTTCTTTGTGTGGCAGTGGAAGATTCACTGCTAGTTTGGTTAGAGAAAACATTTTTTCTTTTTACTTTTGATTACAAAAATGGCACCTTATTTTCATTTTGTTTTCTATTTTCAAAAGTTTGTATAGGAAACAGAGTGTTTTCTATCTTCATATTCTACTTTTACTGTTTTCTATATAAATTTTTTTAAAACAAGCAATAAAATAAAAATAAGGTAATATTTTTGTAATTAAAAGTTAAACTAAAATATTTTGTAATTCTGAATAAATATCCGAATTTTGTGTTTGCTTTTAAATAATTATTTTTTGTTTATGTTTGTTGTAAAAACAAAAATTTTGTTTTTGATCATTGATATTTTTTTAGTCTCAGATAAATTAACAAATTTTGGGTTTGCTTTTTGATAAAAAAATTTATTTATTATTAGTCCCTTTAAAAAGGCTAATAACAAATAATTTTTTTTTACCAAGGAGCAAATACAAAATTTACTAATTTATCATGATAAAAAAAATATCAAGAATCAAAATCAAAATTATTGGGACTTAATAAAAAGAAAAAATTATCATAAAAAATACAAAATTTGAATATTTATTAAGAATAAAAATATATTTTAACCTAAAAATTAAAATAAAAAAGAAAGGAGTCTAACACAATTGTTATAAACCGCCTGATGATTCCTACAAATAACAAAAATGAAGATAGAAAACGTTTTTTCAAATCAAATGTTTGATGCTTGAAATCAAGTAGATGTTCCTTTAAATCACATGCATCAAATTCTGGTTTTTATGGTAAATGGTTGATGCTTTATTTTGAACAAATTTAGGGAGGCTATTGCATGACAGTGCTCTATGGATTGCTTCCTCCAGCAATGGCATGGGCAATGCACAAGAGGGAACCCGAGCTTTATGGTCGAAAGGAATTATTAAATGCAAATGTTGCACTTGTTGTGGCTGAACTATTTGCTTGTGGCATTGTGGTGGAGCAAATCCTGCAAGATATACCAGCTCTGCACTCATAAATACCTTTTTTTCCTGTTTAAACATTTACCAAAATTCTCTGTACATGGTTTTCCTCCTCATGCCGCTTGCTTCGGAATAGAATCATGTGTGCTGAATTTGAAGGAAAGGAGAGATTTGTCATGGTGCCAAAAATTTGGTGCTGAAGAATTTATTGAAGCAATATAGAATTTGCTCATTACACTTGACTTAGCAGCAAAGGCTGCTAAGCTTGAAGCATTATTCAAATATTTGGTTCGGTCATTGATTCAAGTCCGTTTTCTTTGGGATGTACATAAACTGCATTTTAATAATCATTAGTAGTAGACATTATTACAAATTTACATTAGTAATAGTCCGTTGTCTTTCAGAACATTAGTATTTTTCTTTAGAAGAATCTAATTGTAATAGACACTTACTAACGAACATTAAAATGTAGATTATGTACTAATTAGTATAAACAATTGATCCTTGTTATTGTAGTCTGGGACTCTCGGTAAAAGGTTGTATGACATCAATTTGGGTTGTGGCCCACCAAATTTGTTGAAGTTATCAACTAAGTTGTTCATTATTTGGTTCTGATTTCAAGAAATCAAAACTTGTTATTGAAACGAGTTTCCTCTAGTATTTGTATTGGGATTCTCAATGCTATCTCTGATGCCATTTTAATCCTCATTTCTTCACCCAACTCGTATCATTGTGTCATCTCACTGCCAATTATCTCTGATGCCATTGAAACTTGTTATTGAATTAAGCGTCATGATTTTGTTCTTAACCTTAGGTTGTGGCAGAGAACATGAGGGGAAAGAGGAGAAATAAGAGAGAGGCAGGAAGAAAAAGGGTATAATGGAAAAGAAATAATGAAGAGTATAAAAAATAAACTTGCATGATACAAAATAATCTTCGTCTCCAACTAACAGTAACAAGTATCAAGTGTTCATACTGGTTTTATAGTGGATGTAATTATTTTGAACAACTAATAAATAACCATTCTTTTTTGTCTTTAGATTTAAATTACTTCTCCAAGTTGTCCTTGCAACAGGAAAAGGATGTAATTATTTTGAACAACTAAATAACACACACACAAACATTTATACAAACTTTATACCACATTGACAAAATTGAGGTAATTAGACATATATGATCTATTATAATGCCCAAACATTCTAGCTAAACTCAGCACACACAAAGTTCATAGTACGTAACTGTACCTAAATATTGCTTAAGAAACTCATGTTGTGGTTGTGAGGAAGCCTTGTAATCTTATAACTTTGTTATGTAGAATTTTATATTTATTTGTTGAGTTTGAGACTTGCTCCAAAGGTAATACCTAAGAACAAGGCTCCAAAAAAGATTTAATGTCATTGTGTCAATGCACATGAATGTTTATTTTAATATCAAATTTCCCAAAAGTGTGGTGTTATTTTCCAAACCCTACAAATGGCATGCAGCCTCACTTACACAAAAGATGTGAAGGCTGAAATTTCCATATAAACAATATACATGCCAATCTCATGACACCAACCTATTGTATTGTATACTAACAATAAATGGTGGTAGAAAAAATAAATGTTTTCTTCCTTTCAAATGTTTGCTTAACCCACCCGATGAATTAGCCAATTAATTTTAAAATAAATAAACAAATGTTTGAATACATTAAGGAAAAATCAAATCTAGTCTGGGTTTTGTTTTGAAAATTCACATATATGCAATTTCTAGAAGAACCAACCTTCAACAAGAGGAGAGGAGTTTTTTTTTTTTTTTCATGCTCTCTTTTTAAAATTCATGGACATTATTGAGTTCAAAGCTCCACTAAGTAGAAAAAGCCCATAAAAAAAGATATATTTTACATCCTCGCATCACAAGTTGAAAACATAGTGACATCATGAACCAAACAAACTTAACCACAAACAATCTCATGTTGTGTAAGTGTAAATCATAATGATCCAATAAGAGTTGAAAAACTTGCCTAAATTATATATATATATATATATATATATATATATATATATATATTTAATATATCATATGAGAGGAATGTGTTTTAAATGAGAGTATAATGATTAAATCTGGACCGTATAATTAAACATAGACTATTAAGATTTAATATCATGGGACTACATAAAAAAAGTCATTTAACTTATAGATATTAAATATTAATCATTTATATGATCTAAATTTAATAATCTTATTCTTATATAAAATATTTCATTTCATAAAATAAGTTATTATATATGTATGAATGTATCTACCGAGTCTATATTAACAATCACAATAAAAACTATGATAAGACAAAAAATATAAAACAACAAATCCCTCTTAAGTCTTAATGAAACATCCTACGCACTTGTACCATGTTGTGTAGACACATTTCTTAAGTAACTCAACATTGTGGATGCTAGACCCATAAATCAAAATTTGAGGACAAAATCAAATATGAAGTATAACATAACGTGAGCCATGATCAATCGGAAAACAAAACAACAAAAAAGTGATTGTATCTTGCAAGGAAATTTCAACTAAGGAGATTGAGAAATTAGAATATAATCAAACCTGTATACAAGGAACCTCGATCGAGCTAAGAACTCCAAGCACAAAAATAAAGCTAAGATGAATTCACGGCAAAGGTTGGATTAAAGAAAAGTGGGAAAATTTAATATGTAGTGCATGGAGAATGCTCTTATTTATACACTTTGTACCTATTCACGAAGAGTTATATTTATTCAGTGTCATTTTATCAAAAGTCGCATGCTGTCAAGTAAATAATGCCGTCTATTCAATGATGAGTCCCAAATTTTCACTTTGTATCTTAAATTTTTTTATGAATAAATATATTTTTAATTTAAATGAAACAACACAACTATTCAATATGAAATCATATAGCTTTTCATAAAAATTGAATTTTTTTATATTTTATTGGTTTAAATATTATTTTAGCCCTTGTAATTTAGTATTTTTTTTTACTTTTAGTCCTTGTAAAAATATTTTTTGTTTTTAATCTTTCTAAATTATGTTTGTTTTATTTTTTATAACGTTTTAGATTATGTTTTTTTTTTTCTCATTTCAAAATGCTATGTGTTTTAAGGATTAAAAACAAACCAAGAATAATTTACAAGGACTAAAAAAAATTGCATAGGATAAAAAAAACCACCAAATTACAATGATCAAAAATATATTTAAACTTATTTTGTTTAAATTTTTTCAATCCCACCACCCAGTTTTAAAAAATTGGATCAAACCGATTTAATTATTTGACTAGGAACCAATCTAGTGATCCATCTATTAATTCAAAAAAACTAGCTCTTCTTGTAGCTCTTACACAACCATTCAAATGGGTGCAACAAAGTTTTGAATCGGTTTTTGTCGAAGAATTTCATATATTTATTTACAATATTTTTTAATTTCATAATTTAATATATTTTTTAAAGATAAAAACATATTCTTAAAGATTACACATAAGTACGAATTATGTTATCAATTATTTTTTCTCTCTTATATATAATTTAGTCATTTATAGTATTTTACAATTGTGTTGTATCCTAATTAATTTTTTATAATTTATATGCTTATTATTTAAAATACATATAATATAAAAAATAAATATAACTATTACCAGTTTAATCATAATAACATCACTAAATTGTTTTACCCATTTAATTATCAGTTCAATTTTGATAATATTGTCTCACCACCAATGGCATCATCCATACTAAAAGAAGAATGTCTGAGGTTTGAATTTTAATGTTTATCTATCTATTGGGTCATTTTTTATGCCCATTGGAACTCAGAGAAAACTTAACCCTTTAACTAATTCTGGAGATACAATCATAATTTTTTTTTGTTTTAAATATGTTTCAAGATTGATAATTTAACTTTTTATTATTTAAAAATTATTTCGTAAAAGTAAATTACATTGTGCAATCTTATGTACCATGTTGTTTAGACACATTTTATATATGTTGTAAACTTGTAATCTTTAAGTCATCCCCACACCATTAACAATGACTATCACCAAAAAAAAAATAAAAAAATTAAAGCACCAAGCTAACGTTGCCCTTCATTGAGTCATATTTTTTACTTTTGTTAAAAAAGGTTAAGGCTGAAGTCTATTTATCTAATATTTGTCATGAACTATTTTTTAAGCTTTGACTCGATTATTTTCAAACCTTAGCTTAATTTATCTAATAGTCTGCATAAGGTCAAACCTTCAAATAAGATTTACTACATAAGTAGATTTTCCAATTAATCATATCTTCAAAGTGGTTAAGTCAAGTATTAATGTAAAAGTTAAATACCTTTTTCTTTCTTATAAATATGTCATTTTTTTTTTGTTTTTTCCCTATGAATTAATATTTTTTAAGTCCCCTTAAATTATATTATTTTGGTTTTCAGTTCATGTATTTTTTTTAGTTTCTATAAATTAATTTTTTTTTTAGTCCGGCATGCCACTCGTTACATGTCATTTTTATTTCTAACATGACACTTTCTAATGTCAGCAACTGTTAGTCACATAATTTATCGTTAGCATTTTTAATGGCACGAACAAAATATAAAAAAAATAATGAATTTCAGGACCTTAATTTTTCTTAAAAAATTATAGTGACTAAAATAAAAAAAATGAATAAATACATTTAAGTCAAAAATATTATATTATGGCAGTTTTTTTCCTGCTAAGAACAACTAGCATATGAGGATATAAATATTATATATATATATATATATATATATATATATATATATATCTGTGTGTGTATTCCTTTTTTTTAAAGGAAATATATTTTGCCATTTTTTTTTATACATCAGAAACAATAAAAAGAAACGATACTATGATCTAAAATGCAAAACTCCATTATATCAGCTAACATAAAGGGAGATAACTGTCCCGGACAGTTGGTCCAGTGAAGGATGACATCTTCATGGATTGCTCCATGTTTTGCAAGCCAGTCACACACATGCATTAGCTTCACATAAAGTATGTTTAAAGCAAACGTTCCAATTAAAAGCCAACATTTGTTGAATGTGTCTGATCAAAGAGGAGTGAGGGTGAAAGACATCAATGTTGGTCTAGATAAGCTCCAAAGCCAGTTTTGAATCTAACCACAAATGATATATTTTGTCCTATGATATATATAACACAAGTTGTATGTGAAAAATGCCTCTGCAGTTACATACATTTCATTCTCATATTATAAGATGAATTAGGTGAGGGCAGTCCTTGTACACCCCACATTACAAAAAACAACCACTACCTGCCAACTGAGACTATCTCTCTTGCTCTTAATTTATGTTTTTGCCATCTAACCTGACTTCATATTCTAACTTGACTTGTAATTTTACATTTCAGATCAATAACTAGTGGTAAAAATTGATGACTGTTTAAGCAAATTGGAAGAGCTCTTATTTTCTTGTGGACTTTCTGATGGAGGACACAATTTTTCTGTGCTTTCATGAATAGTACCCTCCTTTTTCAAACAGAAATATAAATGAATATTACAACAACAATACAGCTAGCATCCATTTGTTTGTGTCACAATACTTGCAGCCTCAACAGCTCCGCTAGCCAGCTCTCTTTTTATTAACTCCAAAATTTCATAGACCTGTTGAAGATTTAGAAGAAAAATAATTGAAGAATCATGGTGCACTGATAGGATCTAGGGTTGCTGTTAGTAATAGCTAGGACTGTTATTAGTAATATTCAGAACTGTTAGTATATTAGTTAATATTCTGTGCTGTTAGATAGATAGTGGGGAGGGTTAGATATTATAAATAGCAGGGGAGGGTTGAGTAGAGGGTTGGCTGAGAAGCAGAGAATTTAGGAGGTTGGTGACCTCGAATCACCATTGTACACAACAGGAGCTAGTCTCCAAGAAAGTAATAAAGATTCAATTCATTTTCATTCTTTCTTCCTCTTTTGCCTGGTCCAGTGTCTATCATGCACCAAATTTAAGATATAAACCAAGAGAATGATCTTTCAAAATGATTTGAGGTCAGGACATAGTTTTAACTAGAAAATCAAATAGAATGTGAACTTCTTACCTCAAAGTACTGCTGCAAAGATGGTGCATGCTGACGAAGGGTTACATGTATCTTCTCAAGTAATGTTAAAAGTGAATCCACTTGATCACCTAGAAGATCAACCTATATTTAAATAGATAAACTTTAGTTTCGAGTAGTTTCCAACAATACTAGCATTTCCAATAAAGCGACCAACCATATATATTAGGGGCAGTTTGATCTGAGAAAACATTTTTTGTTTTCACTTTTAATCACAAAAATGTCACCTTGTTTTCATTTTGTTACTTGTTTTCACTGTTTTCAATACAAACTTTTGAAATAGGAAACAAAAAGTGAAAACAAAGTGGTATTTTTGTAATTAAAAGTGAAAACAGAAAGTGATTTCTCAAACCAAATGGAGCCTTAGATTTCATGAATGTACAGACTTTGAGATTATGCTACAGACCTCAGCCTCGGCTTTTTGGAGATTCTGGCACCTTTTAATGAAAGCTTTCTGGTAAAGTAACTCCTTGCTTCTCAAGCAACCAACCAATTCAATAACAGGATCCAAACAACATTTCATCTTTGCCAACCTGTATGCATAGTTTTGGGAAAATGTAAGGGGAAGGAAGCATGAGGTTACAGGTAAATGGTACATACACGAAAAATATTGATAAACAATGACTGGTGGAATACCTCACAGTCATCATCTCAAATTTCTGGCATATCATTGACCCAAATTCAGCAAATGTCAGTAAAAGATTCAAAAGGGGCATGAAAGCAGAAGAAGACAGCCTCAGTTGACCTTCTTCATTAGCAGAATTTTGATTATGAAAACTTTCTGAGTCACCTAAACTGTGCCCTAAGCTGCTGCCTAACTCTCTAAGAAGTGCCTTGCTTATACCTAATTGTTGCAAGACATTTTCTACCTTGCTGGTCAGTGAAGAGAATGTCTGTTCTTCTGCAGTTATCAAATCTTCAAATATTTCATGCTCATGTAGGTCTCCACGTTCTGAACCCAAGTCAAGTTCCCTGCATTGTTCCTTGATCTCACACTTTGCACTTAGCATCAGATTCTCCTCTGCTTCAAAACAACTAAGTAGAGACTCTAACAATATAATTGTCAAGTTCTCTTCTCCATGAACTTTCCGAACTTGATTCAACATCTTAGTAGAGGTAGAGCAACTATCTTTTATGGTATTGTCTTGGACCATTGATTTGACTTCCATGGTCAAGAGAAAGGCATCATTCAATGTCTCAGCCATGACAACTTGGTTTATATTCTCTCTGATGTAATTTTCCATATAATAGTTATCCAGTTCCAATTTCCATTCCTTAACCATAGCTTTAAATACAACCATACACACATCCTCCTTCAGAAAACTTTCTATGTTTATAAACTGTAACTTATCTAGAAATTCATTCTGAATCCTGTTTTCTCGCTCCTTTGAAGCAAAACTTGCATAATTGACAAAAAAATTCAATGTTTCACCAAAGACAATATGATGTATCTGTTCTCTTATGACACTGTCTGCTTTGCAATCTGCCATCATTTTGTTGAATTCATTAACAGTTTTCCTAAAGACAAGCATGCATATATCGTCATTTATGGTACTATTTGTTTTATCTACTTGGTTACTACATGTCAAGCACTGTAAACAACTTTCCTCAGCTTCACCGTCATTTCCCTTGATTAAGGCAAATTCTTGATTTGCACTGATATCTATAACTGCCTCAGACAAGACAATCAAATATATTTCATCTCTAAGTTTCCTTTCAATTGTTTGTTTTTCAATGATTCCATTCCACTCATTGATTACTTCCCTTAAGTAGTATTTATACACACACTCCTGTATTTGCTTCTCCAATTCAAAATAGCAGGATTTACTATTGAGTTCTTCTACCTGATCATTTACAAAACCACACACATTTTCTGATATTAAATTTTGCGTTGTGTTATATTCCTTTTCTATTTGTAACATCCCTATTAATTCGTTCTGTTTTTCATTTTCAGCATCACAGACTCTTTTTACCTGTTTTTCAGCACTTCTATGACTTTCAACATCCTTGATAGTATGGATTTCATCTACTTCGGATAACTTTCTCCCTGGTTCTGCATCATGAATAGCTCTTTGGTTGAAAATAGAATCGATAAGTTTAGCATTGCGACGTATGAAACTGTCCAATTTTTCAATGACAACAAGGATTCTTTCTCTCACACGATTTAGCTCCTTTCTTCTCCTCACGTATGAGGCCTTTCTTTCATGTGATATTCCATGCTTACTCAAATTCAATTCTTCACTCTTTCGGCGAATAATAGATTCATGATTCTTTATCAACTTAGCAACATATGTGCTGCTCCCATCTTCATTTTCTTCCTCTTCAGGTGGTTTATCTATCTCTTCCATCTTCTGAGAGAACCTGTTAGGCATTTCATGGCTTCCTTCTGGTGAAGAAGGCTTTGTTGGTGAAGAAGGCTTTGATGGGGAAGAAAGTGATGAACAGTCAGAATCCTCAGGACATGTGTCATGGAAAGTGGCAAATTCAAGCTGCAAATTTGTAAACTCATTCATCAATCGCGGCCAATGGTCCTTCCAAACTTTGACAACCTGATTCTCATCCCTCTTCACTTTTGCTTCAATGTTCTTTTGGAAATCCCTCATGAAGCTTCCAATTGATATAGACATTACATCCTTTTCAATTTTCGACTTCCATTCCCTCTCTTTTGACCTCATCTCACACACGAAAAGGGCAGATTGCATCTTCCCAAAAGCAAGATCCATAGTCTGCTTTAGTATGTCTATTTCAGAACCCATCTCTTCAACCTTTTTCCTGCCAACAATACCATTATTTTGTACCTCACTTGACATGTCATGTTGTGGCTCAAGCTTTTGCTGATTCTCACTAGTCCTCAACTCACAGAAACCGCCCTCGCCATTACCATCGCCAACACCATGCTCATTTCTTGTTGTTTCATCATTCTCAGCTTTGAGATTACTTATTTCAATCCCATGGCTAACACCCAAAGAAATCAATTGTCTTTCTTTCAGCTCCAAAGCATGCCTGAGTTGCAACTCATTTTCTAAACTCTGTGCCAACTCTTTGTCCTTCTCTACTATGGCTAATTCAGATTCCTTGAGACGCCATTGAAGGCGATCTTTTATGTCTCTCAAATCATTGAGTACATCTTCATGATTGCTCTCAAGAAAGCTGCTTTCAGTCTCTGCATGAACAATGCTTAGACAACCTTCAAGTTGCATCACTGCTAGCTCATAGAACTTTGATATCTCATTCAACCGCTCGATGACTCCTGTTTTCTCCTTCATCCTCTCTTGAGCTTTGTTCATGGCATAGTGCACAATCCACATCATGGTAGAATCTGCTAAAGACACTTCAAATCTTCCATCAATACATTCAAAAATCCCATCCATTTCTCCAAGAAAAACACACTACACAGAGCCAGTTGCAACTTTATCACAACAATGAGGTAGTGATCATTAAAAGCTACAGAAAATTCATCAAATAAGGTTGAAATGCAGAACCTGAAAGGAAGTAAAAGAGAATGCAAGTTTGATCTGAAATTTCCATTAGAAGCGGGTGATAGAATTGACTCTTTCAGGAACTTCTGTGGTAAGCAATAAGCATGTCTCTAGGCATTCTTTAAGGAGCTTTATATGTTTGTTCTTTGAAATATTTAATGTGGCTCTTTGTATTTATTTATTCATTTTCCTGGCCACAGGAAAGCTCCAAGCATTGTAAATTAATAGTGCATGACAACGTAAAGAATTCTATCAATGTTTTTAAATTCCTACCAATTTTTATTTTTTTTTTTTGAAAAAAAAATAGTTAATTTTTTGTATCCGAAATTGTGGTAAAAATATATATACGTAGAATCCTGTAGGTAACATGATTTTTAAAATATTCTAATTAAATATTCAAATTATATTTAGATGTGTTAAAAAAAACTAATGGTGAATTAGATTAATACTATTTGTAAAGATTATGGTAGTAAATAATATTTACGAAAGTAAAAAGGAAATGCTGAAACAAAGATCAACTGCACAAAAGGACACGAATGATTTTGTTTGGTCAACTTTTTTTTTTTTTAATATTTACCAACCTTATTTTCTGTCAAATACAAACGATCACTATTTATTTCAGATCACCCTTTGTAACAAATAGTTCTCAAATAAAATGCACATTATATATTTTATAAAATAGGATTCTTGTGCTGTTGTTGATAAGATAAATTTAATGAGGAACGACTTGTATTCAAGTAAATAGAAAGACGCTGATAAATGTTAATGAGAAAATAGTGCGAATCTTGTAAAACAAAATGAAATTATTTCAATTATTGACAGTAAAAAGGAAAACGTTTGTGATTATATGTTACTCAAATTCAAAAAGCTTTGTTTGATTATTATTTTATTTTGAAAAACAGTTCGCTATTTTCTAAAATATACCAATAAAGGGTCACTCCTAAAAGATGATAATGTTGATCGACTTCCCGAACAAGAACATTTGAAGAAAACAGAAGAAGAAAATGAGAAAACATCTAACTATTTGAGTTTTTAAAAAATGCTTGTTTTAGAAACAAGTTTCAAAATTTAATACATTTAAAATGAGAAATTGATTCATGAGCATAGCATTACCATTACCCTTTTGTTTTGAACATGAGCAAAGGAGGAACATAGTTTAGCGAGAAGCTCAAGTATGTGCTTTATGCTATGTTTTGAATTAACTAAAGAGCATGATTTGTTATTTGTCCACCCCTCGTATATATGATTTAAAATAACCAATTCAGAATCCTTAATCACAAGTTGATAGCATATGAAAATGTATCTTACAACATTATCCATGTGATCCAGAATGAGGTCGTTGATAAATTGTTTATGAGCTCGTCCTTGATGTCATTTCAATGAAAAGACATTTAATATGAAAATAAAAATCTAATCTAGAAAGAAAAAAAAAAAGGCATTGTTGTCGAAAATATAAAGGGGAACCAAATCCTATCAATCGGTCCATTAGTTAGTACCCTTTCCGAATCACATAACAGAATAGTTGTATAATAATGTTAAAATCTAAATAATGATAAGAAAATCAATAACCAAATGTACAAAACTTCATCACTGTACTATGCACAAATTGTCACCAAGAGCATCGAGGATAGAATACAAGCACTGCCATGTAGCTCCTTATTTCTCATCAACACAAGCTTCAAGAGAAAAAAAAAACAGTTAAGATGAGACAACAGGAGCTTCAAAATAAAAAAGCAAACTCAATGCACTTGACATTCCTTCAAACTACTATGCCCCTCCTCAAAAAGCAACGGAAAAGCAAAATGGCAAATTAACCATGCTGATTATCCAGAATAAAATGATTGATAATGCAGTTTGACGTAGGAAAGCTAAGATGTAGGTATTGGCATAGTTATTAAATCCGGTCTAGTCATTGACCTAGTCGAGGTAGTGGATCAATAGTTCAACCAATGGGTCAGTATTTGGCCCGATTTGACTCGGTATATATTAAAAATTCAAAATTATATATGTGTGTATTATATATAAGTATATAACTAACATTATTTGAATAAGAAAAATCCATTCATACTCCAAAATCCAAAATATATTTTTTGTAGGACCCGACCATGCCAGACCAGTCCAACTAGGATCCAGTCCAACTAGGATCTGTGACCTACTCGACCGAGTTCGGACGGATCATCCCGGGCCAATTGCATGACCGGTCCAATAGTTAAACCAGTTAGGCCACTAGGTCCCGGTTCGACTAGTCGGACTGGACAAGGTTTTACAACACTGCATATTGGAATTACAACAAAAAGGTCAATTTTGTTGTCTTTTTATATAGAAAAATTAACAGTACATTATCTTTCCGTAGAAAAGAGGAAGAACACACACATATGGATATTATAATCATAAATCAAGTGTTTAGAAGCCTTATATACAATTGAATCAGTGATAAATATTCAACCACATACAGCAAAATAATACTGAGATGATCAGATCTTCCTGAAAAGTTAGAGACATCATGTAAATGAGTACTTAGTAAAGAACTCCCATCCACAAAAAACAAAAATATTTCAATTTTGAAATCAACTAAACAAAATACTGATATTAAATTCAATCCTAAACAACATAAATCAGTATAAAGCCGTGAAAGTGAATTTTTCTTAGGTTCAGGACAAGAAAAGAGGTATATATAATTCCCAAGAAAAGAAAACGAAGAAAGTGAGAGGACCAAACAGAATAGTAATTTGAAACTCCAAAACAGAGGTTGCAGCTTCTTAAAGAAAGGCTGAAGTGTTCAAAACAAAGGCTGAAATAAAAGAAAAAGTTGCATGCAAAACAACAGATCACGAAATTGCAGTGCCCGCATGAAACATAAGCAAGCTAGTGTGAAAATGAAGCTTATGCAGGATTAAGTCAGAGTCCACATATCGTAAGCATCTTCAATTGAACTAAAACAAGAGTGAGGGAGAGGAAAGTAGGACAAAAGGGGACACAAGGCAATGAAAGAGTGCAAGAAATGTCTCTTTGATCCTCTTAAAGAAACTTCTCACTGGTTTTTTTCTCCAAAGTCTATGCATATTTAAATTTATTTAAGTTTTAAAAGTTATCCCAACAAAAATCCACAACGGTCATTTGGCTTTTAAGACCATAAAATCTTCTAGAAAAGCTAAAGCACAGTAGCACTGTTTGAATATTAAGCTCTGGAATTTATACAACACATGTTGATGTTATCCCTTCCTCCAACTCAATTTTGGCAATCCATGAATCGATCCCTTTTTCTCTTTTATCTAACTTCCAGCTCAATCAATCATACAAGGGAGAACCAACAAGAAAAAAAATAAAATCACAAGAACTACTTCCTTGTGTAATCAATACTGTCCAATTCCCCAATAGCTAGAACAACCATACATTTGTTGATTCCAAAACCAATAACCCAAATAAGAAGAGTGGTAGCAACACACTCTTTCTAACCCATTCTCTATTATTTGTTAAAATTAATTGGAAAGTATAAAATCATGAGTGAGACTCATTACATAAGAGGTGAGATTACAAAATTTAGTGATTGCCAATAGATTTCAATCAATACTGATAGCATGTTCAAACTAAAACTAAAACAAACTTGATAAGTAATCAAAAGGAAAAAAAAAAAAAAAAACTTTGATGCAGTTCCATAGGAGCTTTAGTACTATTTTCCAATCAGAATTGAAGTTCCACAATTCCACTTCAGTAATCCTCGTAATAAAGGTTTGCATTTTAAGGTCAACAAAAGTTACCAAGCTAAAACTCTAACTTTGATCAGAAAACACCACCAAAATCACCTAAGAAACAGCATCTAAGCTTCATCCTAATCAAAATTCACCAGTTCCATTTCAGCCAGAACGACCACACCAGACCTAGAAAACGTTAAACCATCAATTTCAATACCTATTACCACAGATAAAAATTCCCACAGAAAACAACACTTTTCACAAGCAATCCGCAAACCCAATTGAAACAAAACAACGATCCCCTTCCTAGCAATAAAAAATCAAAACAAAACAAATCAAATAATGAGAAACTAAACCAAGAAACAAAAGGGGTTATTAATTATTAGAGTTAGTTAGTTAGTTAATTACCACCACAGCAAAAGCAGCAGTAGCAGCAAGAGAGAACCAACAACAGTTCCTGGAACAGGGAAGAAACCGAGCCAGCTTCGCAATTAAGGAGGTTGGGTGCGTCACCGTTGATGCTCTGATCCTGGTTTTCGTTCTCCAGAAGTTTCTGTTCCGTTGAAGATTGTTGGTCCTTTCCCGCGTTCATTCTCTGGTAGTTCCATTCGAGCCTTTTGAGGTATGAATGCTTGAAGGAATCTCGGAGATTCTTTGTCGGCCATAGATGCATGTCTCAGTTGTAGTTGATAAATTTCGGGTTTTGAATAATTTCGATTCTCTCTCTCTATATGCTATATTGCTAGTAGTCGGAGCTTGAGTTGAGGTTGGAAGACTACAAAAGTTAGAGAGATAAGAAAAATAAAAATAAATAAATAAATACTAATTATTATCCTAAGTACAATAATTAAGAAAATATTTTATTAGGAAACAAAAAATTATATTTCTTAGGATATTAACCAATATTTTAAAAATACTTATTAGTAAAAAAGCAAAAAAAAAAAAAGTGTAAAGATATTTTATTCTATCTTCCAATAAATATATAATATGTAATTTATGTTAATAATAGTAAATTTAATAAACCTAATGAATATAACTCAGTTGACACTTATCAGTTGAATTTGTGAGAAATGATCTATATTTGATCCTCTTGGGAAGGGTTAGGATGGATTATTTTTAAATAAAATATTAATAACATTATTACTTTTATGTAAATAATATAAAATAACTGTAATAAAATATTTAATAAAAATAATTTATTTTTATTTTGATTATATTTTATTTGTGTTGACTGTATATAATACAATATATTTATTTATATATGATAATATATACCCTTTTATTTGATAATGTACTTTTTAGTAAAATTTGTGCTTAGGACTTTTAATTTATTTGTTTTATTTTTCTTTAATTTTTCATTTTAATTTTAGTCTTCTAACTTCCAAACATCCAATAACTTAGTCATTTCCAATAACTTCGAAACATCTTTTTTTTTTTTCTTGAAATAACAATCTCTGGTCTTCTCCATCACATAGTTAAACCTAGATACCACTATTATTTTTATCGATATTCAAAGCTTCAAAGGCTTTATTATTTTATTTTTGGCACAATACTTATACAGAAAAAAAAGGAGTAGCTTTAGTTGAACAAATCCCAAAGGAAAATTGGTCTAATTCCATGTGTTTTGATGTTGAACATAGCTCAACAAAAGTTAATTGATGCATAAACAATACAGTGAATTTTAACCCGTTTGGAGTCCATTTATTCGACTTAGTTTGTATTATTTACTCCGAAACACTCAAGAATCATCATATATTTAGGTTTCAAATATGAAAAAAATCTCCCTAGACAATACTTGTGGGCTTTGAGTTGAAATTGCTACTAGTGTATAAGTCAGGGCCCAAAAAGCAAGTAGTAATAAAGGTTGGTAAGGAAGGACCAAGTTGCTAAATTTTGTCAATAACCAAAGGACCTATGCGATGGTTATAGACTATGGCTGTAGGTTGACTGTAAAGACCTTTATTTTCGGCGCTTAACCCCGCGCGATAGCGCGGGGATTCAGGTCAGAAAACCCTGCTAAGGGTGCGGCGCCGGTGGCGCCAGGATCGGCGCTGATGACGCCATATGTAATAGTTTGAATTCGTAAGCTTAGTTTAAGCATGAATGCAAGTTTATGGTTGTTCTGGCATATGGCGCGACCCACTTGGGGTGTGGCGCGACACGCGCCATATGTGTAATATAGGGCAGATGGCTCTGCCATGTCACGCGAGTCACTTGAAGATCCACGCGAGTCGCGTGGCAAGTGACCCAGAAAACATGGTTT
>PYAF01002805.1:19512-48052 GCA_007407185.1 Glycine tomentella | reverse complement strand
CTCAGAGAGCATGAAGGCTCTGTTTTGATTTGTTTTGTGATAGTTCTGTATACCCCTTCTGAGGGATGATATTCTTTTGTAGCACCGTGTGTGGTGTGAACCTGTGATGTATATATATATTGTACAGAACCTGGATAGGTGTATATGAGACTTTCCCTGAGTTCATGGTTATGTTTATATTGATGTTACTCTGCCTAAAACTTTGTTATCTGTCTTATTATGTTGAGTTTGATAAACTGGATCAGTAGGGGCGTGATTTTATGGTTCTATTATGTGTTTCCATACATAAGGTATCAAGAAAACGATCCTATGTTTCCGCTGAACTAATTAATTGATATTTTATACGCTAATCTGATATTATTAATGATAACACGTCGGAGGCCTATAGGGTGTTACATTGACACTTTCCATGGCCTCACCTCTATATTAAGAAGGGTGGGGCTTATACTAAATATATAGGTAAAAGATGAAATTGACACCCAACAAGTGGGTCTTTTCATTAAAACCTATGTTAATGGCCATGGGAGGTCATAGGAGGGGAACGGGACTTGTATGGATTGAGTTATTATGAAGTTAACATAAGATTAATATGTTGTAATTATAACTCTTTTGTTCAATTATTTCTCCAATGAAAAGATAGAAAACAAGAAGAGATAAGCACAATATACAGTGAGTGGTGTAATATATAAAAAAAAAAAAATCATTGTAAAAAGGTGTCGTAGAAAATGGACATAAGTTATCTTTGTGTTTGATTTCATGATATTTTAGAAGGAAAAAAAATTAAATTGTATTGTAATCACTCCTATAATAAGGATAAATAAAATTACATTGTGAGATTAGTGTATTATATAAAAAAATTCAGTTCAATTAATTGAAAAGAATATATGAATATAAATTTTTAATATCTATTTTGATTCTTACTAATAAATAAAAATAATTAGTATATACTATTTTCTCCATCCAACCTTACGTAATAGTATCACACTGCACTGCACTATCAACCCTTGTTTGCACCCTTTTCCATTCTTTCCTCAACTACATCCATGCATGATGCATGTGCGTTGTGCTGTGGCCAATGGTTCGTACTTTTGTTTCTTTCGATGAAAAAGTGTCCTCCGTATTTAAAATGCTTACGTAAGTAACTTTACCGTTTGTCATACCTCTTGAGTCTTGAGTGTAACCAAGTAGGGATACACTGTAACACTGTCTTGTTCTTATGCTGATTTCATTAAAGACCGTTACATATCTTTCCTTTCACTATTGCAGCTATTTCTTTGTCCCGTTGTTCATTTTGTTTTTGACCCATCGCCATATATGTTAGCTGTTTCGCATTTGTGATAAGTGGAAAATAATTACTAGTGTAACCTCAAACACAATTAAGAAATAATGGCAATAGACCGAGGCATTTTGAGTAAAAGCATGGATATATTTTTTTCCAAGTTGAGTACAAGAGATTAAATTACCTAAAAGAAAATATAACACACTGAAAGAAATGAAAGTGCTTCAAAATACTAAAGGGTATTTACCAATGGCTCTTGTCTTGAAAAGAAACTTTCATCTGCATAATAGGATCAAAGAAAAGCTTGCAATAAAAGCACAAGCAATTGCCATTATTGATAATATTATTATTATTATTATCATTACAATATCAAGTCATTTTGCTTCCAATAATTATCTTCTTTTTGAACCCATCATGAAGAGGAAATTAAATTGACTCAAATAGCGGGGTTGCTCCTGAATGATCCAAGAGCCTTGACAGCACCTGCTCTCAAGATGAATTGGTGGTAGAAGGCTGCAATGGCTGCTCCAATAAATGGTCCAACCCAAAAGATCCACTGAACAAACAAACATAAGAAACATATCAGACAAATGTTCCATCTATTTTACCCTTGTTACATCACATGACATGGCAAATTATAAATTTGATAATAGTATAAAAGTAGCAAGTTGTTGAATATAGAAAAGAGCTACTCACATGGTCATCCCAGGCCTTCTGTTGGTTGAACATGACAGCGGCTCCTAGACTCCTAGCAGGGTTAATGCCAGTGCCTGTTACTGGGATGGTTGCCAAGTGAACCATGAACACCGCAAAGCCAATTGGAAGTGGAGCCAAAACCTTCAAGTACAAAACAAAAGCACAATAATAAACTCATGTCATGTGGTTGAATTAAAACAAAAAATGTAGATAACATGTTAAGCAAAACATACGAATCTAAATTAATTATCAACATTTCAAATTGTGGTTGCGGTTTCACTTTGATATTGAAAGAAATTGTGGCCAATGCAACTGCAACTATGGTCTCATTGCAGTCACAAAACCCTAAAAAAAACCTTAATGTTGAGGCTAAAATTGGTGTCATATATTATCTTCCAAAACCTTGTTAATTAATATAAAAGGAAAACAAATGGAATTTCTATACAGTAAGCACTAGGGGCAGATGGGGCAGTCCCCATGTGAGGCGCATGGTTTCTTTTCTTTTCTTTATTGAATTTGGAGAATATGAGAAAGTGTATGATGGAACCTAAAGCTGATAATGACAAATGAGGAAGATGCTAGAAACTCTCACGAGATTTGCCAGCTTGGAGAAAATGGCGTTTAGCATGAATGACACTGTTCTGAACACTTTAATTTTAGGCCTTAAAGTTCCATATCAGCAAAGATACATTTTGCTTCTAAGGCAAAAAGATGCAGACGAAAACTCCTGAAGAATCCACTTCTCTCAAAAGAAGAAAGAAATTAGATAAGATTCGTATGATAAGGCTATGAAAATCCACCACAGAATCATATATGTTAATGGCCTAATGGACCCATATTTCTCAAAGCATATGCTAACATGTCACTTCAATAAAAAATAAAAAATAAATCACCATGTATTTGGTAATTTTGGTGAAAGAAAGGGATAGGTTCACCCTCTAGGATGCCTAGATGAATGAAAAATGTAATGTAACCATTAAGACATGAAAATATGCCCACAGGAAAAGGTTACTCACTTTCTTGTTTTGAGGACAAGAAAATCAAAATAGTAGTGGAAAACCAAGCAAAAAAAGTGGAAAAATTCATCTACATCGAATGCAGCCTGCTTTACGCAATATTATTGCAAATGAAGTCTCCAGATAAAGTAGTGAAAAGAAGGTTTAGATTCCAACATCAAAAGGAAATCCAACTGGCTAAGTTCTCTAACTATCTCATGAAGGATGGACTAGTTCACATTATTGTGAATGATTATTAAAAGTAAGGCTTCTATAACTAAAATTATTAATAATAACAAGCATATATGTTGACTGTGCCAACTTTTTTATGATAATGGAAACTACATGATATCATAGGCTGTAAACTTTATCATCATTTCAAACTGGAAAATTATTGAGTGGAAGCATGTACAGCTTTTGAAAATTATTAATGCCAATAACTAGCTAATTTCATTTAGAAAGCAAAGCTAGATGCATGAAGATTAGATGTGTTATAGTTAAGTCACTTCCACTCAGCTTTTTTCTTTACCTAAAACCAGTCTAAAATAATTTCAAGGAACTCGATCTTCTATTAAAAAACTGAAAGACCTACCCTGCTTTTAAGCAACCATAGATTCACTCCTAAGCAAGATATATGGCAATATAATATGAACATGGCATGTACTATTCCATTGAATCATTGCTTTCAGCACAACTTATGCAAGCAACATTTTCCTCTACAGTTAATGTAACAATGTATTTTAAAAGAAGGCAATAAAAATGATTGAGTTCATACCGGCACATGAGAATCTCTAGCATTCCTCTTGGGGTCAGTTGCAGAGAACACAGTGTAGACCAAAACAAAGGTTCCAATGATCTCAGCACCCAATCCAACACCGGTGCTGTACCCTTCACTGAGTTCATTGGCCCCACCATCATACCTGTTGTAGTAAGCCTTTTGGAAGGCCTTAACCAACCCAACTCCACATATGGCTCCCAAGCACTGAGCCACCATGTACATTATTGCTCTAATCAAAGACACCTTGCGAGCCAAGAAGAGCCCAAATGTCACTGCTGGGTTTATGTGACCCCCTACGTTGGATAGAAAAGTTCACAATTTTCAGAATAAGAAACCAAAATTTGCAAACAAATCATGGGTATTTACAAAAGGGTGTCTAAGAGATGGAAAAGTGAAAAGGCACCTGAGATTCCAGCAGTGCAGTACACCAGAATGAAGATCATGCCACCAAAGGCCCAAGCAATACCAAGAATGCCAACTCCACCACACACATCACCCCCAGCCTTTACATCACTCTGTCTCTTATAACCAATCACAGTGAGCACTGTGATGTAAAGGAAGAGCATTGTGGCAACGAACTCAGCAATCAAAGCCCTGTAGAAGGACCACTGTGTCAGTTCCTCAGCATCAATCAATGGTGCTGGAGGAGGATCATGGTAGTCCTTTGCAGAGAAGGAACCACCCTCAACATCATGCTTAGCCATTGCAATTTGCAACCACCCTTTTGGTTTTGACACTGATCAAGTTAAGAGCTTGAAAGAAAGGCTCACAGAAAAAGAAAGAAGGTTGTTTTGATGAGTGTGTTAATTAGTGTGAGAGAGTGTGATAGGAGAAGGGGTATATATATGGGAGTGATTGAGTGTGGATAGTGCATTTGATCGATTAGTGCAATTTGACACAGAAAAACAAAGACAAATTAATAATAGCAATAAACTTTTTTGTTTGAGTCTCGCTTTCACCGACCTTTACCTCACTTTTACTACACCACCACCTCCCTACCACTCCCTTAAATACATTTGTATCTTTGTGTTTTTTTCTTTTCTTATTGTGGTTTTGTCATTTTGTTCTCTCTAGAATCTACTAAATACTATGGTAATTGGTAAATTTAAGTTAAAGTTCTGTATGAGTCAATTTAGAGTAGAAGTTATGACAAACGTGGGAAAGCAAGCTGTTTTGGAAAAGCAAAGGGATGTGCTATGCACAGTTGCGTAGAAACCGTCTGAAAAGTTTCAAGACATCAGAGTTTAACGTGGCTTTTTTCTGGATTCAAGGGAAATTGGATGCTTAACGTGACTTTTAATTATGGTATAAGAAATCTAGTTTTCTAAAAATGATCTTAATACTCGTAAGTAGCACTATTCACATGACTCATTAAAGTAGGCCAGTTTTAATTAATTTTCAGTCTCTAATTTGAATTAAATTAAATGCGTTTTTTCATTCATGTTTTGAAAAAAAAAATATAATTAGATTTTTGACAAAATTAATCACAACAAAATTGGTGAATATTTTATATTATTAATATGGTAAAAAAAATATTGTTGCTACTATTTGACTTGTATCCAACGATATCAAGCATTACACCAAATATACACTGATTAACTTGATCAAGGATATTAAAGTCTGTTTGCATAAATGTTTTAATATTCGTAAAAGAAGAGAATAAGTATTTAAATTTATTATTTTAAAAATATTTCATAAGGTTAATTTATTATAAGCATTAATTCAAATAATAATTTTCAGTATATATTTTAGATATTAAATTTTTAAATTACTTTTTGTGTAATAACTTTTCCTATCATTTTATATTATATAGCAATATGAAAATAAAGACTTATATTTAATCAATACATATGGCATTATAGTCAATTACTATACTATATATCTTCATGTATATGTATACATCACACGGATTGATACTTATCAAGTAATAAAAGAGGATTTTGCTTAATTGGTTAAGCAAAATTATGAGTTGTTATAAATTTTTGATGTTTTTTTATGGGAAAAAAACTTACCAAATGCAATTATAATTACATGGAGAAGTAAAACTGTTAAGTTTAAGAACAATAGTTTTGAACTAGTTCTTGCAAAATTAGAAAACAGATTAATTAATCATGTTATTAGTTTACGTGATCCCTAATGTATATTTAAATGGAAATGAATATTGTGCACTTTAGAAACTATCATTGGAAACGTGGCTGAGCAGATGCCAGCACTGCCAACCCTAAAAAGCAAAGTTGTGGCCCGAAACACCTTGGCGGTTCTGTGGTTCTGCGTTTGGGACCCGCTATTGCTGGACACATTGGCCAAAGTGCCACAGGAAAAGAAAAAAAATGGCAAAATGCCACAAACAGAAAACAAATTGTCAAAGTGTCACACTCCTATTTCGCTGGCCCATTAGCGAAATTAGTGGGCTGACATGGCACGACACGAGTGGCTCACCAAATTTGTTGGAGAGAGAAACGAAATAGGTATGACATGGCAAATTTTTTGTAATTGCGTAGAAACTTCGAAAGATCATAACTTTTGACTAGGATGTCCGATTGAGGCGAAATCGGCGGCCAAACGCTCGAAATTGAGATGAGAAGGCCTGCGCAAGTTCCCAAAGGGGACTTGCCCAAAAAATTTTCTCAAAAAAGGTCTCTAAGTGTCTCAAAACTGCGATTTAATTTTCAACCATTCGAAAAATTCATTTTTGTCTACCTTTTTTATTATTTAATTACTTAATTACTTAATTTAATGTTATTTTTTATTTTTTCAATTACTTCTTTGAATTTCGAACGTTTTGACATATCGTAGGCTTCCATCGGACATTTCTCTCAAAAGTTATGATATAAAATTGATAGTACATATAAACTTCGAACAATGATATTTTTTGAGAGAAATGTCCGATGGAGGCCTATGATATGTCAAAACGTTCAAAATTCAAAGAAGTAATTGAAAAAATAAAAAATAACATTAAATTAAGTAATTAAATAATAAAAAAGGTAGACAAAAATGAATTTTTCGAATGGTTGAAAATTAAATCGCAGTTTTGAGACACTTAGAGACCTCTTTTGAAAAAAGTTTTTGGACAAGTCCCCTTTGGGAACTTGCGCAGGCCTTCTCCTCTCAATTTCGAGCATTTGGCCGCCGATTTCGCCTCAACCGGACATCTCAGTCAAAAGCTATGGTCTTCCGAAGTTTCTACGCAATTACGAAAAATTTGCCACGTCATACCTATTTCGTTTCTCTCTCCAACGACTTTGGTGAGCCACTCGTGTTGTGCCACGTCAGCCCACTAATTTCGCTAATGGGCCCAGCGAAATAGGAAGTATGGCATTTTGACAATTTATTTTCTGTGTGTGACATTTTGCCATTTTTTTTCTTTTTCTGTGGCACTTTGGCCAATGTGTCCTATTGCTGAGTCCATCACATTACATATATTAATAATGTGTGAATGATTTGTCCCTTCCATTAACTTGGTCTGGTTCTGGTACTGTCGTACAAGATTGATTTTAACATGTTTTAAATTTTCAAAATTAGATTTAGTAGTACATTTTAAAGAGAGATTATATTTTGGGTCGTCTCAATTTAGTTTAATTCTTTATATTTTTTTAAGGAAAATTTTAAACTTTTTTAACAATTCTATTTTTGTTTATATGTAGAAATAGAAACATACAAATACCATGTAATTTACCATCATTCACGTATTTTATTTAATTAATTGAATTAGATTTTCTTGTTGAAGATTTTCTAACAATTGATATTATTAATCAAAATAATAATTTAATAGATAATGTTTCATAAAACTCATTTTTGATAGATTTTATAATTATAATAAAGATTTGTAGGATATAATTGTAATGAGAGGAAAAAATGTCTTTTAGAGAGTAATGGACTAAGAAGCATTTCTTTTTCCTCGTTTTTCTACTACCTAATCAAATGATTATAGAGAGGGAATAGATGACAAGAATTAGTATTCTAGGACTAAGCAAACTTTTTCTTCTTAAAAAACAGAGTGAAGACAAATTTATAAATAGGTTTATTTTTCAAAACAAAAAAGTTTGTAATAAAAAAATCAGTGGGAGGTGTAAAAATGACAATATCCAAATTTAAAATGAGAAAAGTCATGCGTGATCTAGTTGGCTGGCTGAGACAAAGGGCAGGTATCCCGAAGAGCACCATTTCATCATTGGTTTAGCAATGAATGGTTAGCTTTCCAACAAATACTTATCATAAGCAATAAAAGACCACTATTGAACAAATAATCATTAAGTTTAAGAGGTAGTAGCATTTAGGGGTGAATTAGGTTTGGGTTGGTTCAATCACCTGATCAATTTGAATCAAATTGAAAGAGAAAATTCAATTTTAAAATTATATATTTAATACCGATTTAGCTTGAATTTTATTTTTTTATTGTGTAATTTTATAACCTCCCAACCAAAAAAAATATGGTATAATTACATATTGTTTAATGTATGATTTTATCAATCAGGTGAGGTGTCTGGAAGTCCCTTGTATTCCATTAGACTCTGTTACATGATGAAAACTCCTTTGGAAGACAATCCTTTATTGCATAGCTTTGTTCGTGGAGATGATGCTTACAAAAACTCAAGATTTAAGCTAATACCATATATTTTTAAGGTTAACTTCATCACAATATTCGTGGTCCTTCATGAAAAAGGCTTACTTGCACTTTTGTTTATCTTACTATTGTTATTTCATAGTGGTTCTTTATTTTTATATTTTTTTCACTAATTTAATAGTGATAATATAATAGAATATCATATTAACATGGTAGAGCAATAAAATGTCACATCAACATTTTCATTAAATAGTACATGTCAAGTTAAAATCAGAATTGTGCAAATAAAATAGTGGGGGGTCATATTAATAATTTGCAAAAAAAATAATATAATAAAGAGACTGAATTCATGAAATATTGTTAATAGATTGATAAAAATTGCATTTAAGCCCGCCAAAATAAGTTGGATAACGAAGAGTATCTCTAAAACTTTAGAGGTGACAATATTGGTCTTCCATAATCATTAGAGTAGGGGTGATTGTTATTGTAGTTTTACTTGTAACTATTTTAGTTTTTATCTGACTCTGACTCTGACACAAAGATAAGGATGGTGTTTAATTTATCTTTTGGCATTACTTTTAGCTTGTTTCTCATGTTTCATAAGCTAATTTAAATCATAAATATTTCAGGTGGATATCAATATTGGATCTTCAACTGTTGCAAGGGGGGTGGCCAACCTAGTTCTTGGATACCTAAACAATTTGGTCGTAGGAATGGCATTTCTGATACAGGTACAGATAAAATTCAGTACTGTTAGACTAAGGTGAAGAATTGAACATCCATTTAGGTCCTCTAAAGATATATGTCATCATGTTGATTATTAGTTTATCAGCAATAAATAGTTTGTTGATATAATTGAGAAAACTTTCAATATAATCCTTTACGTTGTAACGATTATTAACTTTTAAAGATTTTAGTTGTCGTTAGATTAGTCCCACAGAATTTTTTTTATTTCCACTTTAATCCTCCAAAAATTTTATCATCAAATTCTTTGAAAAATTAATGTACTACCAAAATTTCTTTTCAACCCACTTCATGATGATTAATATAGTGAAATTTTAAATCTCTTCCCTTAAAAAATTTAATTTGTCACTAAATTAGTCCTTTTAAATATTCTTTTCTATTTATCATTTTACTCCTTTACAGGAATTATGTGGACATTAACCTCTAAACATTCTTCTCTTTCATAATTATAATTTTTTTATTGAAATTGTATGAACATTTTAGATCATCGGGGATACAGGCCCAATTTCTGTGTAGGCCCACTTTGAGTTGTAATAAAGATCTAATTTCAATCCTTTCTAACTAAAAAAAAACTCAAGTCAACACCTTAAAAATAAGGGCTTATCTTGCTAACATTTTAATCAAATGGTTTGTTATCATTAAATCACTCCAATATGATGGATTGACTTAACATTCTTTGTACTACGGAAATGTTTTTTGGATTTACAAAATTTTGTAAACAATCTAGCTTTTCATTCTTGTCTTAGCCACCACCTAGTGATGGTATTTAAATTAGAGATAATGTGTGTTAATTACAGAAGGTGTAGTTTTGGTGTGATATAGTTGAAGATCTTTGGCATATCATCTCAACCGAAGGAACTAAACAAACCTAACAAAGGTAGTGACCACCTCCAAAAGATTTATGTAGAATTACCATGTGATTTCCAAGTCCTTGACATTTAAAGAAAAACAACTTCTGTTGGTCACTAGAGGCCGATGGTTTCTTTTGAGAATTATTGCTCAATGTTGCTAAAGCCATGTTGACTTACCATTCAAAATTGAAACAAATTCGCAAGGGTATGGTATTGGGATAGTCCTTATATAGCAAGGTAGAGTATTTTCTTGAACTAGCCATGTGTTAGTTGAGAGGTGCATGTGTAAGGAAAAATTTGTCTATATTAAAGGTGATAGTGGTCTTAGTTTTGGTAGTCCAAAAGTGGTGGCAATATTTGTTAGGATATTACCATTAAGTTTTTATTAGAGCAACGATTTTTACCAACAAATAGCTAAAGTTTCATATCCAAGATAAGACAATAGTGCTAGTGATGAAAGTCTTGGGTTACAGAGTGTATCAAACCATTTCAATGACCCCTAATTCAGAATTGGTTGAATATCTTTTGGAAGAAGAACGATTAAATTATTTTATAGGAAATTATATGTGGAATCTCAAGTCACATCCTCGAGGTGTCTATAGTATAAAGAAAGGGTGCTATTGTCTGATAAATCAAATCACGTTCCACTATTAATGAAGGAATTTCATTCTTCCCCTACTAATTAGTCTTTATAGCCAAAGACTTCTGAATTTTCCATCTAAGGAATGCATGGAAATTGTAAGTTGTTCCTAGCAAAAGCCCTTGCCATTCAAAAGGTATATGATCAAGATATTGAATATATGCTCATTAAATGGATTCATTAACCTAATCATCATAATATTTACAAGAGTTTTGTACTTATTTAAACCTAGTATTAAAGTTTTCATCTTAAGCTCATGGTGAAAATCATTTGTGAGTTCTATTGGTTTGATGGGTCTTGTGCCGATGGGCCTCCAATCCACATATACCATAAAAGGGAGAAAGGGAGGGCTAGGGGCAAACATGATATTGAGATGGAAATGGTAGTAGATGGAAAAAAAATTGTTATGCAAAGAGTCATCAAACTAAATGGGCACATGGCAATTGGATATTAGTGGGAAAAGTGTTGCAACCATTGAAAGTGACGTGAATATGATTAACAAGGGAGATGGGGACATCAGATATCTGGATGGATTGTCTAGGGTGGCTTAGGTAATTTGGGTAAAAGATAGCACATTATTTCTCTTTTTTTTTTTATTTGTATAAATTAAAGATTAGAGAGTTTATAATATTCATATAACCTACTTAATCAACTGAATTAAATCTCTTCCTTTATTCTTATTTCTATTTCATACTTGTAATTTTAGTGATTGGAATCTACTCCCTATTATTCTGTAATTCTTTTCATTTTTAATATGAAAACTTTCTTTCTATGTTACCATATCAAAATTACACATTTGATAACATATGCAGGGAAACACAGAAAAGGAGCTTCCAGAAGTCCTCATTGGAACAAGCCAACTCAATCATCTGGATACAGTCAAAGCATTTGTAGTTATACCGTAATATTTACCCATAAATCTATTTGTTACTTTGAGGAACATAAGCTAACATTTCAACTAAAAAAAAAAGGATTAGGCATAGGCTTGACTAAAAATAGTCAACTTATGCAATTGGATCAATTAGGGGCATGGGTCATTTACAACAGTAGATGAGAGGTGCAACTATGTGCTTCATTGTCCTTCCACTGAAGTTGGTACTTGTGGACATGCATGGTAGATATTATCCTTTGTATATTTTATTTGGCTATTTAATTTGTAAAGGAAATATTTTTCAATTTACTCTTAATGACATATTGCACATAAATTATACTTTTAGTTTATTCTACCAATCATTATAAGAGTAATGCTACATATAGTGAGAATGTGATGTTTTAGGAATTCAGTTGTAAAGCCGGCATGCTATTTTATGTAACTCTTCTCATCTTGTATTTATAGGTGAATTCTGTTTATGCTAAGCTTTAGTACACCTTGTGCTTTCATTAATAAATTTATTTGGCTTCTTCCCAAAAAAATGTTACACACTGAATGGTTTTTTAATTAAAAGACTTAAGAAAAGGAAAAAAAACACATAAAATAGAGTTTATTTTGTCAATCAATAAGGCTCAAATTCGATATTTTAAAAGATTCGAGCCTATTTTTTATTGGAAGTGTAAAATATTTTTTTATTATTAGTTCTGTTTATGATTTGAATATTCAAATTTTTCATTTTAAAAAAGTTTATAAGTAGTATAAAATAATTTGTTTCATGCAGGGTTAAATATATAAAATAAAGTTTATTTTCTCAATAATAAGACTCAAATTGGATATTTTACTTAAAGATTTGAGCCTATTTTTATTAGAAGTGTAAAATATTCTTTTATCATTAGTTATGTTTATGATTTGAATATGCAAACTTTTCATTTTAAAAAAGTTTATAAGTAGTATAAAATAATTTGTTTCATGCAGGTTAAATATGTTTTTACTCCTCCAAAAATATATCAGATTTCATTTTAGTAATTTGATTTTTTTTTTCTTTGTATTTAATCCCTAAAATTTTAGAAATATTAGATTTTAGTCATTTTTCTGAACTTTATTAAGAGGTAGAAGACTGTGTGGTGAGCGGATTCGATGGGGATGATGAGTTAAACCAATTGCATCAGCTTCGAATGGAACCGATCCATCGAGGACCATCGCCTTCTTCAACCTTCTATTTTTTTTCTTGTTTTTCTAATTCTTTTCTAATTTTTTAAATTAGTTATGTTAATTCTATTTTTGTTTGGCAAATGGATCCCTTCTCATTATTTTTTTATCCATAAGAATTATCGAAAGATTTATAATAACTCATATACTTTGTTGAATCAATTGGGCAAAACTCTCTTAGTCTTCTTGTTAATTTAATTACCTATTAATGCTTTTATGACATTTTTAATATACTCCATCCCAATAAAAAATAATTGACAATGAAATGAATTATACTTTATTTTATATATCTGTCACCTTAAACAATTCAAAAGATATTAATTTTTTAACTTTATCTGTATTTATTGATATCTCCCCCAAATAAAACAGAAGAAAGAAAAAGCATTATAGAGTGATAATATTATGAGCACTCAATAGAGAGCAAGAATAATAAATACTAAACAAAAAAAGTAAAAATTGTATTAAAATGTTCAAAATAATATTTATTTTTAATTAATTTAAAAAGGAATAATATTAAACACTATTAAATACTATTATCTTTACAATTTCTTTTACCAAAACCTTGTTTTTATTTATTTATGAAAAATAAAAAACAAAAAAAAAAATTAGGTGGTGGTAAAGATAATTGATACGTCCAATTTTCCATCAAAACCACGTTTAGGGAAAGGTGTATGTACTTCTTTCACTATTATTGAGTATTAATTAGTTCCTTGAACTGTACTCATCTCATGCATGTTCCAAGTGCACTAATACTAATCCACGTTGTTTTTCAACAACCTTGAGACTGCTATCTTAACACTTATATATAGTGACTAGAGCCTAACAATTGAATCTTTGAAATTTAATTGGGTTCTGGAACCAATCATTATTATCTTTTCTATCCTAGTTGGAGAAGTCCAATAGAAGAAAGGGATTCAAAGAGTGCAACCCAAGTTAGTTAAAGAAGTAAAGAATGAAGTGGAGCAGCACCAGCACACCACCATGCTCCTATCTGTTCCCTTTTGACAATTTTTTTAAAGAGAGGGAGTAATTTTTAAGGCAATTGAATGAATGATTCAAAGAGTGTAAATCAAGTTAGTTACGAGGGAAAAGAGAAAAATTGAAAGGAGAAACAAAGGCCACTAATTTGATATCTTTCTTATGGGATATAAAAATAAGATATCTACTAAAAGTTGCATTATATATATGTGTGTGTGTGTTAATTTAATTTTTAAGTTTAGAGCAACACCTGATGGAATAAAGGCTCTTTCAGATGATAAAATTACTAGAAACGATTTCGTCAAAAATAGTTAAAAAATATAGATCGATTACAAAAAAAAAAAGTCAAAAGATATAGTAAAGTAATTGCTTTTGACTACTCAAGCTATAACTTTGACTAAGTATTCTGGATTTTTTTCTAATTACACACCAATTTGTGAGAAGTGCACTTATGAAATCGACAGAAAGTAGTTTAGTCTTGAGTGATGTAAAAGTCTGCTAGTCTGCTCAAGATACACTTACTATACAAGTGAAACAATCTAGTAGGAGTTGAAACAATATATATATATATATATATATATATATATATATATATATATATAAAGATGATAACCATTCACGACATTCAAAATAAGTTGGATTTCACCTAACATTTTTATATACTTGTTGAATAAATGTTTGAATTTCTTCGTTAATTTGATTTTATCTATATTAATATTTAACATGTAAGAAATCTCCTAAAAAAAACCTTGTAAGAAATCACTATTGTAAGATGAATGAGAGTATAATCAATTGAAATACAGAAAAACACATACTAAGGATATCAAATTGTGTTTCCTTGTATTAAAGATGCGTCAAAATGAAAACTAAAGATAGTTTCTACCATTATCCCATGAGAAACCTCTACAAGAATAAAAAAACTCTATATTTAGATGCCCTACAAAAACAAAATTAGTGAAAATTGAGGAAGCTTCTTCTTCTTCATTTCATTTAGCAAGGTTGTTATCTAACCGTCCTTCATTCTTCCTTTTCGATTTGATTCGCCTTCATCCTTCTTCTTCTTCCGTTTTTGTTAATGGAGCCATGGAGGTGATATGGTAGAGCAAACTCGAACGAAATCGATTGGCAAAAATGTAGAGGCTAATATATCAATGAATGTATAATTCAAGGATTAAATAAGCTATTTATCCTAAATTGTTTAATTATAATAATTTCATGACTATTAATAGTTTTGTCATTAAAATCCATCAATCGATGTAGGAGCTTAGATTGATGCATATTGAGATTATTTTGTGTTGGAAAAGCATTGAAATAATTTATTTTAAGTTTTTGTCCAAATTGGTAAAAACAACCAAGGGTTCTCGATCATAATTTTTTTTTTTTCATGTTGTGTATACCTTGCATTAAACCAAATGTTTTGTAACACATCCCAAAACATGAAACTCACTATTTTGAAATATATATTTCTATCCAAGAACACTTCTAGTTGAGTTATTTTGTTCTCTTTAATTAGATGATTCACAAAATATATTTCCGGCTTCACCTTGATGGCACACAACAAGTAACATACTAAAATTTTGCATGGCTTTGTAAGGTCATTTGTAAGAATTTTTCGAATTATTCATTAAACTTTTTTTTTTCCATAACCTCTCATTTCAATATGAAATTCCTCTCAAATCTTCAAGTTCTTTGTAAATTTGATTAAAGGGTTATGTTTGCTATTATTTTGCACCCATATACTTAAAAAAATGCATAGAAAATTGATGGCTAGATTGAGAGAATTTCGATGGTCCTAATGTGAGTCGTAAAACTTGATTTATTTCCAAATTTGGATTTTTCCTTTTGCCTCCTCAGTTCTTTGCACTCTCTCACTGTGTGCGCAATTTTATTTTTTGTCCCTTTCCTTATGTTGTGCTAACACCTTTCTCTAAGCTATAAAAGATCATTTTAAGTCGCAATATAATTTGAATGGAGCAAAAGGACAATAAAAGGTTAAATAAAATCATAATAATTCATAAAAATGAGAGATATGAAGAGGAAGAATTTTTTTTTTTTTTGGGGGGGGGGGGGGGGGGTGAGGCCGTGGATATTTTATTTATTTTTGTAATTTTTCCATGAAGTATTTTATATTGATTTATTTGAGAGCATTTTATATCTTTTGATGTTATACCCTCACCTTTTGGGGTTGGTATTTTTTTTTTTTTTGGCATCATACTTATGTTATTAAATATATTTTAGTATTTAGTTAAAAAAAATATTTTAGTATATTTGCACTGCTATCTCAGTTAGGATATTTTTGTTTGGAGCTTAATTAGATTATTGTATGACCTAAATAATAGCATTTTGTGCTATTTTTAATGTTTTATGCTTGTTGTGTATATTAAATAATTTCTGCACGTATAATTATTAATATTTTTAATAATTATTAACTCATCCGTCGTGAAAATTATTATAATTTTTTTTGAATTTGTTAAAGTAGATTATATTAGCTAATAAGCTATTATTAACTAGCTAAATAAGATTGTTTTTAAGAAAAATCTTAATTTAATTAGTCAAACAAGTTCAATTGTAAGCTAATCAAATAAGTTTTTCTAAAGAAATATAAGATCATTTTCTTTCATTCGATATGTGAATAACAATACAAGAAAGAATATAATCCAAACCATGAGAGCTAACATAACATTTAGAAGTTCTAACTAAGCTATGAGCCACTTAACTGGCTTGTTTCTTTATAAAACTCACCCTGGAGTTTTGAAGGCTAGAGAAAACATTTTTACATCTGTTGACAATTAATTGGAATTCTGAAAGTGTTGTTGTTGAAGAGTTAGACTATCGAAAACAATTTTGCAGTCAGTTTCAACAATGACTTTTTGAAGACCAAGATGTTTTATCCATTAGAGAGCTTTGTGCAGCGTCGACCATGCCTCCACTATTTTTGGGGTTGGATTTCCAAAACAAGTAAATGTTAATTTGACATATCAAAAGAACTTTAAATACCTTACTTGATCCACCATAAAGTATCCTTTAGGAGGGAAGAAGAAGTTGGGTCAACTATAACCAAGGGTCATCTTGAATTAAGTAACAAATAAGAGGACTTTGATCTTAACCAAGATTAATTTGTTAGTATAATCAAAATTATCATGTTAAAATGAAAACTTGAAAAATATAATAAGTTTTATCTTAACAAATAATCTGAATGAAACTAACATATCTTAATCAAATTGGTTTAGTTCGGATTAATTAAAAAAAGTTTAAAACCAAACCCAAACCAATCTATATTAAAATAATTCTTCTATAACATCTTATTAATTTTCCTACTTTTCTTGTATTGTAGGTATTAAATATACTTAATATTTTTAAAATATTAAGTATCGTAGTGCTTTACTTTTTACTTTTTCATTTTGTACCTTTTTATAAGGTAATAGAAAATTATAAGAATATTAATTAATAAAAGCAATATAGCATTATTCAGTTCACCTAATCAAATATAATTAGTTAAATTTTAGTTTTTACCTTAAAACTCATCCAACCCAACCAAACCAAAACTTCAAGGTTGTCTGAAACAACCACATAGGCCCTACCATTACTATTCTACAATTCGGACCCTCCACACTTCATCTACAAAAATTCTGAGCCTCTGTTTTATCTTTTTATCTTTTCTCTGTTTCTCAATCAGTGGTTGTACTTTCCGCAAACCGAGGCCTATTATGCAGATGCTGTAAGTGTAATTACCGTACGTACCGTAGTAAAACTCAAAAGAGTAATATTTTAATAAATAAAAAAATTAGATTGTATACTCCTAATATACTAATATACGGCAAAAGAATTCCTATAATATATATTTTTTTAAAATTATTAATTTAGAACTCTTTTTAAACAATTTATCAATATGGGACAGGAGACACGTTTAGATTAGGCGTGACTAGGGGATGTCACACTCAAATTAGGCGTATTCTATATCAGGGTGACACGTGTCATGTATAGATGGAACAATGTGTATATAAACTTCTGACGATCATAATTTTTGACTGGAATGTCTGATTGAGACGTACGATATGTCAAAATAATCGTAATTGAGAGAAGAAGGTCAATCGGACATTCTAGTAAAAAATTATGATCATCCGAAGTTTATATACACATTGTTCCATGTATACATGACACGTGTCACCCTATGATGGAACACGCCTGATTTGGACGTGACACCCCCTTGTCACGCCTAATCTGGATTGGGTATCACGCCTAATCTAGATTTTGGACGTGTCTCTTTGTCCCAGATTAATAAATTGTTTGAAAATAACTCCAAATTAGTAATTTTTTATTAAAAATGTATTATTTGGATTCTTTTGCCCCTAATATACATATTAGTGTTATTTAATTATAAATTATTATTTTATTAAATTTATTAGTTTTTAAAATAATTATTATAAAATTCATATCAATAAAAAAATTTATTGATTGATAGTTGGATACTACAGTTTAAAAGCTTTAATACTGATAACGATGTATGATTGTTAGACTCACTAATATACTATATCTTTTTTGTTAATTTTTCTACTAAATATTTTTTTCCAATAAAATATTAAATAAAAAAGCAACATATTTAATATATTAAAAAACAAACTCCCCACCTAGTATATAAAAAGTATAAAGAAAAATTTGACTAAATTCAAATCTGGTTCAAAAAACGGATTTTTTTTTTATTTTTCTGATTCAAAAAACGCTCGCCCCCAATTTTCGAAACCCATTGGCGTTATTTTCAGAAAAAGGGTGAAAAAGTGAGAATAGAAAGAGGGGAAAGTGGAAACAGTTTCTCAAGCTTCTCTCATGGGGCATGCAATATGCAGTGCGATAGAGTTGAAGATTGTTGTTGTTTTGTAGAGGTGAAAATCCGTGAATTGTGTTGGGTGTGGTGCATGGGACCCGTGTGCAATCAGAGGAGAGAGAGAGATTAAAGAAAGACTTCAACGTCACGTCAGTGTGGGATAGTAAAAGACAGCTAGCAATGAACGCGGAGCATCACCTAACGTTGTTGCCCATCACATTTTTCTTCTTTTCTTCTATCACACTTTTTTTCTTACTTCTTAGTTCTTAATTACCACTTTTTTAAGGCTTCTGCACTCGCCTCTCTCTCTCTTTTCAAAACCCTCTGTTATTTCCTCTTTCTCAACATTACTGTACTTTGTGCTCATCATGGGGAAGAATAGCTATTAACGTTGTTCAGACTTCGGAGCTTCCTTTGTTTGTTGTCTCTTTCTGTGTTTCAGGTTTGCCTCTGCTTTTCTCATTTGGTTCATAAGTATTTGTTACACATTTTGCTCATATGGAAAGAATTAGGGTGTGTTTCGGACATTGGGTCAACGTAACCTACTTTTTTTTTTCTCTTTCAATCTAACACAGTTAGTTGTTTCTCCGTTTGTCGCTCTGGAACACGAACGGATATTTAGAGTTGTGCAAACTGTAAACTAAACACGCACTTAATCTTATAATTAACTTGATTAATCATGGTTTCAAGTTTAGTTACGAGAGATGTTCAAATTACGTGGAAACCTAAAAAACATATTTGACACGTCACACTTGAGAAAGGAATTCGGGCAAGAATGAAAAATGTTGAGGGTTTACTAGTTAATTACCACATACATTTTTTTGATATAAGGCTAAATGCACTTTTGAGAATTTTTTTACTGAAAAAAATATTATATTTTTAGTAGAAAAATTTTCAAAAATACTTCTGTTTTGTATTCAAACAGACCTTATGCCTCATTATTTTTATTCTAGTATATTTCAATTGAAAATATGAAATAAGTTAGTGTATTATGAGTTATGTCTGATTTATTTCAATTTCAATTTTATTATGTTTTCTCCCTAGCTGATTTTGTTTTGTTTTTCTTCTTTTTTAGGTTTGGATTTTGAAATTATTTACGCATTGCCGAGAGGTTTACTCAAAGTAAACTAAATTAAAGGTTAGGTCTTGTTCTGCATGTTCTACCTCAATTTTTATAAAATAGTTTTTTTTGGGGGAAGGATGATGAAATTGAATGTTCTAATTAATGCTCTTCGTCTTCAATGCTATGACTTCAAAGACAGTATGGAACAAATTTGGGACCAGCTGTCGCTAACATATTCCAAGTGTTAGCTGAATGGCACATTTTCAAAATTATTTTCATTGGTAATTTTCAATCCCGGATTTTATGTTAAATTTCAAAGTAAAAGAGAGAATTAAATATTATTTTTAGTAGAAGTAATAGCAATTACCCAACAAAATTAATTTCTTACTGATGTATTTAAATTGTTTTGAATTTTGATTAAAAAAATAATTAATTAAAATCAAATCCAAAAACTCACTTTATCGTAGATTTCTTTTCTAATTATTTCTCTATAATTCCCAAAACTAGAATCTTGAAAATTTCAGAAAACCCATATGGCCATATGGGATTAACTTCGTTTAGGATTTTCATTTCTCAAATAAACGGAAAAAATTGAGAAAAAATATTTTTAAAAAATGAGTTTAATAGACATGTATGTGTAGTAGATGTATATTTTTAAAGTTTATAATTAATGTTGGTCAATAAAAAATTATATTTGGCATGATATTTAAGATATTTACCATAAAAGTCAATAAATGTATTATAAATAACATTTATGTTTAGACGATAATGTAAAAAACATATATGGTACATGAATTATTTATATTTATAATTGAAAATTTTAAAAATTTTCTTATAATATTTTTTTAATAATCCTTTCACTTTCCTTGAATAGTAAATATTTGATATATTTTATATTTTAAAGACATTATATATTTATTTATTGTTTTTATAATAAAAAAAGAGAATTTGTAAGAAATATAACATTTTTCTTTTATTCTTTATAAATTACCATTGTAATATATTAATTTATTACCATTTTTTCTATTCCATATTTCCATTTCAATAATTGCCATAAATTTTCAAATTTTGTAAAAAAACAATATAAAAAACAAAACACTTTTATGGCAAGTGCTAACATGCGCTCTCTCTTTCACGGTGGACATCCTACTCCTTTCGTGGGTCCCCCGACATGGGCGCTACTTCTAATAACGGATTTCGAAACCATTCACACTCTCATAATTCATCCTTCAAACAAACAAAACCTTAAATACAAAAAAACACACTAAACCTTCTTCTCCTTTTCTTTTTCTCTTCCATTTTCCCAACTCACACTTCTCATTTTCTCAGGGAAATAAAAAAAGGAAAATGATCGGAAACTTCATCGACGACATTGACTGCGGCAGCTTCTTCGACCACATCGACGACCTCCTCGAATTCCCCGACGACGCCGCCGCCGACACCTCCGCCGCTGCTCCTGTCCCCCTTCCGGCAAACTTCTGGTCCGCCGAGTCCGACTCGCTCCCCACCACCGACACGGTGTTTTCCGACAACTCCGTGACGGACCTCTCAGCGGAGCTCTCTGTTCCGGTGAGTCTCTAACGCCTCTCATTTGTCCGTCCACGTGTGCACTCTACACGTAAACCCTAAACGTGTTGCGTGTAACTTTATCAACCCCCATGATTTTGTTGATGTTTTTATTACATGTCTGTTACTCCGCTTAATGGGGTTGCATGAATATATGGTTCTTTTAGTTGGGCCTCTTTGCCTCAGTTGTTGATGTCTTTTTGTTCGATAGTGTTCTACTGTATTTTTTTTAATAATCTAAAGTTATCTTTAAAAATATTAATAAATTGAAGAGTCTAATACTTATGCATTAAAATAGATTTACACTGTATGTAAGTGTATATAATATTCTTCTCAAATTTGAAGTTGGATTTTGAGTTTACAGGGTTTCAAATATTTCAGACAATGGCATTCCAATTTTTAAACAGTTTCATTATTTAAAATATCATATCAATCCATATTAAATATACTTATTTTTTCGTGAAATTTGTTAACTTGAATTTGATTAATGTGTTCCCATCATAACTTTTATTAAAAAAATTATTTATTATTTTTTAATTATTATATGTAGAACAATTATTTTATTTTTCTAAATTTAATAGGCATGCATAAATTTTTCATTGTAACCAGTCAGAAATAATGACTTTTAAATTTTAATTACATTCTTTTGTAATTTTTCTTACTCTCTTAAAAAACATTGAATAAAAGATAAAAACATTTAATGCTAGAAAATATAAAATAAATTTATTGTTTATACATATTATATAAAAAATGTAGGAGGATATTTTAGGGAAATTTATAATTATTTAAATAATTATTGTAAATAAAACAATCAATGGAGACTTTTTATATTTATTTATATCAAAGTCAATAAAATTATTGTATATCATAGTTTATGATTAATTAGTATATAACAAATGTAATATGCTTCACAATAATATTCTCTCAAAATTAATATAAAGCTGTATATCAACATTTTCCTTTCTGAAATTCGATTTTTTTAAAAAAATTATTTAATCTGCACCGTCACAACTTAGACAGGGGTATTTTGGGGAATTTAGTGCAGTACAATTTTGAATTTGGGTTAGTACAAATTTCCAAAAATTCTTAGACAAGGGGTAATTTGGTAATTTGCGAAGGACACTTGATTCTGTCGGTGAGAAACAAGGGGCACATCCTCCACTCCGTTGGTGGGGTTGCGCTACCTAAATTATTATGATTATCATTATTGAAGGTCACGTGCCTTGCATGTGACGCCATAATGGCCATTTACAAAGGTCGTCACGCTAGGTAGTAATAGCAGCTCATGCTTCACGAGGAACTGTGTTTTGGTCATGGTCAAAATCTGTTATCTTCATCAAACGTGTCTAGATATTTAGTTAAAGAATTAATTTTTAGGATAAATTAATAAAGTTTTACTTCATATTCCTCTCTTTTCATTGACTCTATTAACATAGATTTTTTCTTCTTCTGATTTCTTATGCAATTATATAAATTAAGGGTAGTCAAAGTAACGTCAAAACGTTTAAAGAAAGGAGTAAAAGTATTGTATCTATTAATATTTAAATTAGTGTTTTTAGGACACTGACACTTGTTAGTAAAATATTTCAATAACGAAGCTTTTAGTTATAGGTCTTTTTAAAGATTCTCTCAAGACATTAGTCAAAGAATGAATAAAAAAAAGTATTTATTGAAAATTAAGTTACTTAAGAAATACACAGTAAAATTTGTTTATAAAAAGTTTTCATTCTTTATTTCTTTTTACTAAGCTTTATAGTAGTATTTGTTAACATTCTTCTCTATGGTTTAATTAAACACTTGATATGCATTTAATTATATAGATTATTTTCAATAGAAATTTATTATATGATTTTTTTTCAATAGAGATTTATTGTAAAATTTAATAAAATATCATTAAAAAAATTATGATAAGACAAATATTAACCAATGTCTTAAAGTTTTACATCCCCTATCATTTATGATAAAAGAGAAAGAAAAAGAATTTATTGAGATACGTAAAAAAATGTGCTCTTTTATAATTTTTAAATGTAGTCTCACCTAATGTCCAATAAATTCTTTGCTTTTTTAATTTCTTAGGGCACTTGTTAGAAAACTCTTATGATAATAGTGTTATAACTTATAAGGATTTGTAGCTACTTATTGATAAAATAAAACATTAAGCGTAACAGAATTTTTTTCATCCTACCATTTACTTTTTTGCTTGAATTGTCAATTTAGTAGCATATATGTTATGTCATTTGTATGAGAAATATTTTTCTTCTTGTATAGGGAATGTTAAACTTAAACTCTAAGTATTTTCACTGTGTCCTTATTTCAGTATGAAGACATTGTGCAATTGGAATGGCTGTCCAATTTTGTTGAGGACTCTTTCTCTGGTGGGAGCCTTACCATGAAGAAAGAGGAGCCACAATGCACCACCATCAAGGAGGACATAGCTCGTGCCCAGTTCCAGACAGCAAGCCCAGTATCAGTCCTTGAAAGCAGCAGTTTCTGCTCCGGGGATAAGGCTGCAACTCGCAGCCCGGAGATTAACATCCCCATGCCATGTGGACGCGCGCGCAGCAAGCGCCCGCGTCCTGCAACCTTCAACCCCCATCCAGTGATGCAGCTCATCTCCCCTGCATCCTCCACTGGCGAGAATGCACAGCACAACACGGCAACCTCCTCCAAGGCGTCATCAGATTCCGAGAATTTCACCGAGTCGGTGATCAAGGCTCCAAAGCAGGCCTATGGGGAGCACAAGAAGAAAAAGAAGATCAAAGTGACTTTCTCATCAGGTCAAGAGCGGAATGCACCATCACAGGCAGTTAGGAAATGCTTGCACTGTGAGATAACCAAGACACCACAGTGGAGGGCAGGGCCAATGGGGCCGAAAACACTCTGCAATGCTTGTGGCGTGCGCTACAAGTCAGGCCGGCTTTTCCCCGAATACCGCCCTGCAGCGAGTCCAACGTTTTGCGCCGCTGTGCACTCCAACTCCCATAAGAAGGTCCTTGAAATGAGAAACAAGACAGACACCAAATCTGGCTTTGCAACTGATTCTGCTGCCTCACCGGAACTCATTCCAAACACTAACAGCAGCCTTACCCTTGAATATATGTGAAAGGGGGGAAAGGAAGGATTCTAGTTGGAGAGTTCTCTAGTTCTCTTTCAATTCCTCTCGAGTCATGTCTTATACAAGGTTTTGAATTGCATTCTACAAACTGCAATGTTAAAGGTTTTAGAGGTGTCTGCAACTGCATTGTGGTTGCGGTTGTGACTGCATCAGCCATATTTGTCCACAATTTTGATGACAACCGCAAGTTAAAACCTTAGTCTTTGTGTTATTTCTTATCTGTCATTTATTTTTCTCATTGGTTTTTTGTACAGGGCTGGAATGGGGAGGGGGGATAGGAGCAAAATAGAACATGATCATATTGTAGCTATATTTAGAACTGAAGAACAAGGGATAGAGATATGCAAGTCAAAGAGGGTAGAGTCACTAGATTGTTAGCAATTTTAGGTCTAGTAATTGTAGCAGTACTCAGGAGGAGTCTTTGTTACTTTTCTTTTTCTTATCATCTTTCATTTTTTTTTTTTCTTTAATTTCTGTTTCTAAATATCCCTTCCTGTAGCAAATTCTTTTTGCAGTTCATTTGTAGCAAAACTTATGAGTTGAATCAGGTAAGGAACTTTTGGAATTTGCCTTCTTCCTTTAATGTTTAGTCTTGTGCATATCCTTTCCTAATATCTGCAAGCTACAATAAGTAAGTATATGCCAGTTATGATTTTGAGCAATACCTGAAGATGTAGTTTATTTTAAGTATAAGAATATCTTGATCTATTCTAACTTTGGTATTGGATTCTTCCTAAGTTGTCCATATTGCAATATTGCTCTGTTTAGCAAACTGCGCAATGGACCATTTGTTGCAATATTGGCACCAACACATGCCACTGTGTCAATTAGTTCGCTGTGTTGAGCTGTTCCAGCGAGGAATTGCTCTTTCACAAATTTATCAGTGTGCAGATTAGTCTTTGACAGACGATATTAAAATTTCACAATGAATTTTGGGAATACCCAAGATCAGGTATATTGCTCTATAGGCATTAGACATATTATTTCTTGAAAAGGAATAATATCACTATATTATTGAGTAAAGTTCTACGTTAGTCCCTAAAATACTGTTATTCACTTTAGTTTTTGACTTTACAGAAAAATTATTTTAATTCCTAAGTCTAAATTTGTAAAATTTTACTCATTTTAGTCTTTAATGGAAACAAAAGAATGTAACGAAAAAGAAGATTGAAATGAACAGATTTTTGTAAAAGTTTTACAAAGTGAGAAACTAAATGAAAGTTTTATAAAGTCAAACACTAACTAGAGAATATGCTTAAATCTTAGGGGAAAGTTTATTTGACTACATATTTGTAATTTTTACGAGTTAAGATGAAAATTTTATGTTTTTAAGGATTAATATCTTGATTATACCTCCTGGTTAATAGTATGGAGTGATAATTGTAAGTATTATTTCACCCCAAAAATAGATTGACCTAATGAAAGAAGGATTACACATCTAAGTTATAAAAAAATCTTTTAGGGATGAATTCAAGAATTCATTTGTTATGATGTTTAAAAAGATTGCTAATTTGGTGAAAATTTTCAGAAATTATTACTCATTACATAGGTATGAGGTTAATCCAAAGGACAGAATAAAAAGAAGGAAAAAAAAGCTCAAAAAATAGAAAAAGTAGTTGTCTACTATAATGTAAATTACCTACATAAGAGAACAACCTACAAAACCTACCAGCAAAAAGAAAAAGAAAGAGAAACCATGGGAGAAGAAATGATGATGATTATTGATAAAAACCCATCCATGCCTTGAAAGGTAAGACTAATGCTCCTATATTAATCTAATTATGACATTGAGAGACTCTTTCTGAGGATTTGGCAACATGTCATGATCTCATTTCAACTTTACAACCGACAATTAAATTAAATGATAATTTGCTGTTAAATTCGATCGATTGCATCAATCATTTCAGCTACTTGAATTTTCTCCTGCTGATGGGAAATATTCTTTCAAAAAATGTCACACACCTCTCCCATGCTTTAAGTTATGCCTGATCATAACAACTTTGATAAAGACTTCACAAGGATCAATACCTCTCCCCTCCAACATCTTTTGTATTTTTGTGTACTCTGATTACTCTAAACTGGCCCTGCTATTATTATATATATGTAAGAGTTGGGTCAATTTTGTCACCAACCTCTTGTGCCTAATATTACTGTCACTATTCCAATGTATTTTCTTTTTTCTAGTCATCTCTATCAAAGTAGGGTACGTATGAAAGGAGTGCAAGTAACTTCTTCCGTCTCTAAGGATAGAAAAATGCGTCCATAATTATCGATCAATTGAGGTGACTTATTTAATAACATATCCTGAACTTGTAGGAAAGGATATGAATTCTTTTACTAGAATACATTTTTTAGAAGAAGGTGAAAAATTTAAGTATATCTAAGCCAATTAATCTTATAGACAGCTTAAATAACTTAAACTTGCGCAGATATTTCAGGTCTCACTTAAGAATTAAATATTTAAATTATAGTAATTATAAAAAAATTATTCATTTATAAAAAATGTAAAAGGAATAAAAGTGAGGAGATTGAATTATATATATTATTAGAATAAATTATGTTTACAAAAATATTTAATAAAAAAATATTTTACTCCTATTCTATATTAATAAATAGAATAACGTAATAAAAAAGTCAATTAATGTTATTAGATATTTTCAAAAATATTTTGCTCTAAAAATATGTGGTTATACTAAAAATTAAAACGCCCAAGAGAACTTTTCTCTGGCCCTAAACTGTGTTTCTAATTGTACACAAATAGGCTATAAAATAAACAACCCTCCTCACAAACAGAACAATTGCCAAAAGTCAAAATCCCTTCTAATTGCAGTTTAGTGAAAAGGGTAAAATCCTTTTTTATAAATTGAAAGGGTGAGAAATGAGTGTATCATCACTTAGTGAATGCTTGAATATTACTTTTTTTTATGGAATTTGAATATTATTTTCTTCTAATTGTCTAACATTAATCTAACGCTCATTATTTTATGTTTTTACATTAGAAAGTGTAAATCCTCTATTTAATGCCAATCAAATAGATTTCTAGAGACTCTTACATATTACACATGGAAACTTATCCTATGCAATGCTGTATCAAACAAATTACTACCTCATTTCCTATATATACAAAACAAATGACTAATTATCAAGACCAATAAAAATAAAAATAGTTAAATAGGTTACTTTCAATTAATAATAATACAAATTAAAATTTCATTCCAAAAGTACCCTTAACATTAAATATATTAAGTGGTGATTATATTTAATGAGACCACTCTTAATTTTATGAACAAAACTTTTCAGTAATAAATATTCTATTTTTAAAATGCTAATACTACCAAAATTTCTCAAAATAAGATTTCCCTCCTAACTTAAAATTATACAAATTTATAAAACTGTTGCATATCATGGTTTTCCGCCAAAAATTAAAAATTCATTAGTCTGTAAAATTGAAGTGTGACTCTCCAATTCTTTTAATAGCTGCACCAAATAAATAGGGTGGACCTCACCAAAAAAAGAAAGCCCACTTCACAAAAAATGTCAATGCAAATATACTTGAATATTGCACATGAGGAAAATGAGGAACCATTAAGACTATCGTATGCACTTCAAGAAGTTGAGGAAGCAATAGAGACAAGGGAAAACATGAGGAAGTTGAAGAAACACTCAATCATGAGGAAGTTGATGAAGCTTTGACACATAAGGAAGTTGAGGAGGAGCTAGCGCCAACTTTGACAACAAGTGAAGCTCAATCTATGATAAATATTGACTTTGTTTACTTGTTTATATTATGCCCAATTCAAATAGTATAATCATATGTTATTTGACATTTCAAATTCCTTCATTGTCACCTTTCATGGATAATTGGCCCAAAACATAGCACATGCTTCATTTGGAATGCTTGAGAGAGAAAAGGCACTCTAATACAAGCACCTTAAAGGCTTGATTTTTTACCGCACCATGAACTTGCCTTTTTATAAGTGTGTGCAACTTGCATTTGATGTTGGGGGTGGTCACATTTATATATAGGTGCCATTGCAGAATAATTTACTCATGTTTTATGTGTTGCCCTTTTTTAATATAGCATTCTAAATCTACTCTTGAATTTGTCGAGACCTTTTTCTGATTTCCTATGTTTATTTGTCATAACTAACATGTGAAATTAACTTGATACCCAAGGTTGTTAAATCGTAGAGTCTACGTGAAATCGGTGAGATGAGCTAAATCGTAAAACCGTAAAAACGTAAATCGTATATAAGAGTTTACTTCAAGGCATGAGCTAAAACTCAAAAGCGGAAAAGCCCATTTCGAAAATGTTATATGACACTGCAGAAAGAAAAAAGTGGTTACATAAAGCAATTTAGGCCCAATA
>PYAF01002805.1:2741-19412 GCA_007407185.1 Glycine tomentella | reverse complement strand
CGGACCAGAGGAAGAAGAAGATGGAATTCGAAACCCACTGAGTCAACTCGGCGAGTTAACCGAGTTAACCGAGTTGACTCGCGAGTTCACCGAGTTTGCTGCCATTTCCGAGTCTACTACCGAGTCGACTCGATTGAGAGGGTGGAAACGGTGACTCGGACGATTCTACCGAGTCAACTCGCCGGTTCTACAACATTGTTGATACCCATACCATGCACTTTAATGAGTATGAATGAATATGAATGAGAACCATTAGATTAAACTTACGCTAACTCAAGTTGGGAAAGTTTTTTGCAAGGGCATTAAGAAAGCGAGTGACAAAATTCTTATGTTTGCCTTTCTTTGCATTGAAAAAACTCATTTTTGTAAGACTTAAAATTGAAAATGAATAAAATACTTCGCCTGAAGCTAGCTTAATTTGTGATAAAAAAAATTGCAACTATATGTTCATAAAAAATTCAAGGCAAAATCCATTGGCACTCCATTTGGATAAGGTTATTGGCATCACGTAATCCATTGGCTTTTGCCCACCTAAAAAAAATTTCGAATTAAAAATAAAAATTGTGAATGTGTATGAATTCAAATAAGTCTTTTTTAAATTAACTAAAAAAATAAGTCTTTTTAATTGAGTGAAATATTCATTAATTATTTTGATAATAAATCATTTTAATTTCTTACTTTTCTTACCCATTCAACCAAATCATAGAATTGTTTTTTTTTTTTTTATTGTGACATTCAAGTGGAAAATCTAGAATGATAATCTTTCCTGAAACATACATAAAGACATCTACTCCAAATTTCCATCACAAAGGAAAAAGAAAAAAAGAAATATACTCCAAATAAGCAAACATAAACATTTAGCCCAAAACAAGCAAATTGAAGCTAGATCCTCATTGCACACACCAAAACCATGCGCTTCATCTTGATATTTGTTAAGATAAAAAATTGTTGCTGACAAAGCCACTAGAAGATGATGGAGCACAGTCATTTGAACAAACCTCTTTGTTTTCTTTTAAATCTTCCTCAACTCAAGTCATGATTTATGTTTGTGCCTAAAAAGGGTTTCTTCAACCTCATTTTCATCCTCGCTAGCCACCGATGAATCTTCAACAATCTTACCAAAGGAATCTTCATCCTCTTCATTCTCTTCATTCTTGATAGCCTTGTCCAGTGAATCCTCTACAAAGATTTTGTTTGGATCCTTGTTCAGATAAAAAATCTCATCTTTCAATTGTTTTCCTCAATCTCTGGTTCACACATGGAAGTCATTGTTGTTGTGGTTGAAGATAACCAATGGCCAGTATCCCAAGAATCTGTTTACTATCATGGTGAAAAAAGAATGTTCTTCTTATTTAAGAAATAAAGTTGAGTTGCACCTGCCATCAGCGTCATGTATAGGGAACATAAGAGTGTCTCGTAAATAAACTTGATATTAAATCTAGGGTATAAAAATAATTTAACAAAAAACAAGTTTGAAAACAAGTCAATTTTTCTTATAAAAAGAAACAAAAAAAAATTACCATTTTGTTTGTTATATATAGGTACAGAGGTATATTATGAAATGAGAAATATAATAGATAAAATATAAACCAAGTAAAATGATTTTTTTTTTTTAAAGAAGCTTATCCTATGCAATGCTGCGTAAGATTGAAAAATCATAAATAATATATTTAAGAATAAACAAAGAAGTCAAAGGATATTTAAATTGATTTTTTTGATATTGTACAGTAACATGTGAACCTAGAACTTTGTATAAATTCCCTAAATCTCCTACCATTAGGTCAGTCTTAGTAGGTTTATAGGAGTTATAGTTAGTAAGGTATATGTTGGTAAAAATATGTTTTAGAGTTAGTTATTTGAAAATATATCCTTGGAAAATCTTCTTTTTTTTCAAAATAAAAAAAAAATGCATTGAGGGATACATTATTAGGTGGTCAGGTTTATAGTCACTAATAAATTTGTATATGATATATTCAAAAGAAGAAATTGATAATATTTCACTATATGTGAGATTAGTAAGGATAGTGATAGTTTTAAATCATCTAATGATTTTTTCCATTTAGAAGGAAAGTGTGGGGTTAGTGCCTTTTTTTAGAAGTGTTCTTTCTCGTTTAGGATGAAATTTGAGAACCTAATTATTGTTCCCATTGATGGTGATGTTCAATCAGCAGCATAAAGGATGCTTTAGACACGAGCAAGGGTAAAACAAAGGTGTTGAAATCTCGGTTAAACATGGTAGATCATGACAGAGGTGAACATCAATGTAGATACACAAAAAACACTCCAATGCTCAATTCAATGTTTGTATAAAAATGAAAGCAAACCTCAGTAGTGCAATTACCACCTTATATTATATAGGTGTCATATAACGCCATTGGCTCCATGATTAATGACCATTTGCATGGTCTTCACTAGGGTGGGTCACATTTGGGTTGGATCTTCTAGTGGTTATTGGGTTTCAATTGGATAACATAAGGTGTTTAGTGAGGGTGTAGTCCTTTTTACAATTTGAGAGTGAGAAATTAATAGGGGTTAGTTTGTTTAATCTTAAAAAGAGTTATTTTTAAATAAGTTTTTATAGGAAAATATAGATAGAATTTGTTTATTTTATTAAAAAAAAGTATTTGTAAAAAATAAAATAAATAAACAGACCCTAAATCATACCGAATATGTGTTTGGATATTAGTTTTGTTTTAATTAAACTCACATTCAGAGTCAATTAAAAACTCCCATTACTTTTATGCTTGTGTATGATTGGAAAGTGTTAATTTTCAGTTCAATGCCAATCAAATATGTTTTCAAACACCCTGTAGACTAATCGTAAATATGAGTTTCACTGATGTAATAGTTGAATAATGTGATACAATTTAATAGTATTTTTTATTGAATATTACTTAAATAAAATATTTATAAGTATATTATTTGATAGTTAGGAGGCGTTTGGCAGGCGAAAAAAATTTATGTCCGGAAATCATGAATCTTAAATCAGTTTTGTGAGAATTAATAAAATTTGTTTGGTTAGCTATTGAAAATTATTAGATAAATTTCTTCAAAATAAAAGTTATACATATTTTTACTGATTATTTTAATTATGTGTCATAATATATAATTTAATAAAACATAATATAATGTTTTAGTGTGATAAAAGAAAAATTAAACTTTGAAAAGTAAAATTCTCACCTCTTTCATAAAAAAGTTTTTTGAAAAACTGGTTAAAAAATATTTCTGAAAAATATCATTTCATGTGAATATTATTTATTTAAAATACATACCAATTACCAAACATGAGAAATTAAAATTTTCAACTTATAATTCCTAAGAAATGAAAAACTTATCTCCTATCCAACGCTCCCTTAAAATTTTCATTTACATGGTACATGAAAAATTATGAGGAAAAATCGGAAGTACTTTTTAAGTTATTAAAATTGTATAGACTTAATATTACACAAGTTACTTGTACATCGTATGGGTATTTTAAATTTACTATTCATGATAACGCGTTTTCTATTTGATAAAAATATTTGGTAATTAAATATTATAATTATTTATTTTAAGGACAAACGGAGAAAATAATTTCAAAGATAACTTTTTGTTTTTTTATAAAAAAAAAAAATGAAGTACGCGCGATTTAGATTTAAACTTAATATATGACCTATTATTTATACATGTTAACCAAAAAATATTATTGCATATATTTTTACATATATTTCATTATATTTTTACATATTAAGCAAATACTTTGGATGCAAAAATTATTTATAATCATCGCTCTTTATCTTTTCTAATATAATTTGTTGACTAAATTTTTATTTTAGTCTCTAAAAAATTTTCGTTGCTCATTTTAGTTCATATAAATTTTTAAAATTTAATAAATGATTCTTATCATCATTTACTAACGAGGTAACATACATCTAAATATAAAACATATATTTCATAATAGTTGCTATGTAACATATATTTATGCCTAAAAATATGGTTAATTAGTTTACCTTTATAAGAGAGTTAGGTTATAAGAAAGTAGAGTACCAAATAGCAATGTGGCCACCTAAAACAATACTCAAACTCTAGTCTTTGTGTGTAATAGAACTAGGATATAACTTAAAATAAAAGCATACCTCTCGCTAATGCAATTATCACCTTATATTGATGTCATCTGACATCATTGGCTCCAAGATCAATGACCATTGGCATAATGTAATCTAAAATATTTCAATTAATTTTGCAAGCAATTTTCTTTGGTTTGTATATATACACATTCCAACAATAAACAGCCTCCCTCTTAACACTTCCGTTTTTTTTATAATACAATGTCTAATTAGAAGCTGGTGAACTTTTGAGAAGTTTCATCATGAAGTTGAATCAGATATATGGTGAGGTTCTTGGCTGAGGCCACTTTGCTCCTTCTGGAACCATCATACATTTGTAACCTTGCCCTTTGTATAACATTGTGGCCACAGGCAGGGGCGGATACAGGTGTAAGATTGGGGACAGTGCCCCGTCTTAAATTCTCAAGAATAGATAATATTTTTATAATAATAAAATAAAAAAAATAGTTTAAACATTTGTAAGAGAGAGAAATTGAAAAGTATAGAAAAAGAATAATAAAAAAGATGAAAAATAAGAGAGGAGTGAATATGGGTATATATATTTTTAATTTTTATGAATGCAGTTGACACGCTCTTGTTATTTTTAAGCATCGGTCACAAGCTAATTTTGTCAATTTTTTAACTTTTGAATTATACCTTTTTCACACTTTTGTTATAATGGTTTGTTCTTTTAATTTTTTTTACAAAAAAAATTTCCGGAGCAACACCTCCGCCGCTAATGCTCCCCTTACTTTTTTTTTTTTCTAGATCCGGACCTGGCCACAGCATTGTTGAAGTCACAATGCAATGCAATGGCACGGCAGCCCCAACTTCTTGCATGAGACTCTACCTTTGCTAAAAATTTCTTAGCTATCCCCTTCATCCGAAAATTTTCCCGAACTGCCACATTTGATATGTATGCAATTCCAGTCCTGCAACACAAATAATATGTTCTACAGTCATCGATTAGGATTCACATGGTAAAACTATAATCTGTAAGTGGGGGCGTCAAGGTGATGGAAGAATTGTGTGGCCTAGCTGGATTGGGTTTGTGGTTCGCAAAATGGAGGTTTGCCTACTCCAAGTTGAGAGTTGAGCGAAAACTCTTGGGTTTTAAACCAAAGGATACTGCGTAAGAAAAAAATCTTCCACTTTTAGTGTACAACGCCACTAGATCAACATTTAAAGAAAATATATATTGTACCTTTAGATTTTGCAATAAAAAAAAATTAAAAATAATGACGAAACGTGCATTTATGTATATCCCAAAACTCTAACTATTATTAATCCATCTAAGAAAGTCAGTCAACGTAGAAACGTGAATGAAAACAAAAATTTGGTCTAATGAAGAAACTTCACAAACAAGAATTATAAACATTAAAAGAAATTTAAAATGAACCAAAACTGAATTAAAAAAAAAAGTTATAAGATATAACTATGGAAGCTTAATTGGAGCTATTCACTTTAAATATTTCAAAATTAGTGAGTGAGATACAACTATTTTCACCAAATCAAATAAAAAAAATGTTTATCATATTGTTAACATCAATGTTTTACAATTATCAAGCAATGATATTTGACAAAATATTGAGAAATAATATTTTAATAAACTATTTTGACAATTGTATTCAACGTTGACATTAATACCATTTCTATTTACTAATCCAGAACAAAAGCCGGCCTGAAATCTGATAGCTGATAGAGATTTTGTCCTAAGAGGTGAAATGGTTCAGGTTATTTAGAAACTCAACCTACATATGGTATTTGCTCATGATTAAACAGTGTAATAACATAACAAATCTACACGATGTTCTTATTTTTGAAGCTGCGCAAACTTTATTCAAGTTCCTCTGTTAAACTAAAATGTCGATCCATGCTCCATATTAACTATTAACTATAAGGTTATATGGTTAAAATGTAGGAGAAACCACTATGTTGTTTTAACATCAATACAGAAGTGGAAAGGGAACGACAGGTGATAAAAATCATCATAATACAATTGCAAGAAACTGTAAGTCCGTAACAATGATCAAGAGCTTCCCGCCATCTTGATCCTATATTGCAAATTTCCTATTCTGTAGTTGACTAATGTTAACTTGGTACAAATCCTGAAACACAATAAGGGGAAATATTAAAATTATAACGAGGGGGTGTTGCATAACATTACTTAGGGCTACCAACTAAGACATCATATCCACTATCACAATGGAGAGTCATCATAGTATGAACCACAAACAAAAACAATGTAAGAAAGGTTTTTCCACCCTTGGAAACTTGAACCATGTAAACTCAGCCTTCTAGCTATTCATGTGTAAATAAGGGTAGGTTATCAAATATTGCAATGCAGGTTGAATCCCAAACACCCTAGAGAAAAAGAATTCTCTAATCCAACATGATCATGATTCATGAAGATTGGTAGCAAAGCTTCAGCAACATGATTTTTAACTTGTCATATTTGTGACATCTTAACATATCCATATAAATAAAATTGAAAGAAATAAAGCACCTAACAAGAGCTTGGTCAATAACTTCATGCTAACACATGCAACTATTTTATCAAATCATTTTTCCAACCATGTTATGCACCTAAATGCAATAACAAAAAAGGAAACGCGGGCATCCAGAGTTCCAACATCTAGAAACTGAGTTATACTGAAAAACATACGACATACCTGAACTGCTCTGGATGCATTCTTAGCCTTTCTTGGTTACCATCTACCTCAGATGACCTCACTGATCCTTGATTATAGCCTCAGCAATTCCAAAATTTTGTTTTTATCTAATTTCTAGCCTATAAGCAGTTCTATGACATTTCACTGTTTGAGGCAGAATTTCAGTGTACATACTAAAATACTAGAAACCCCTCTTAAAAAACAAGCTCACTTATGCTACATAAATATTATAACACTAAGAGCTTCGCTTGAAAGACTTAGCTTGCATATGATATACAATAATACTCGTCACAGTTGTAATAAAACAGCAATAAGCAGGAAGTAAAACACGAGGAAACGCCAGCAATTTGGAGAATGGACTGGTGAAGCTGATCTGGAGAACTGAACAGATCCTGTAAAGCTTCCAGCTGTGTTGGTCAATGGACTTCTATTAGGTGCAGCAATGTTCTTGCAAGATCCAAAAGGTGCTCCCTCCTGTAAAATCACAGTAATTATGTAATTGTCTGCAATACATTTTTTAACATCAAAATGCATAGGTAGAACCTGTGCTATGATAATAATCCGTGCACACCAAGAATTCCACCTTGTCATATGATGCAACACCAACTTATCATACACCCAAAATTCTACACCTTTTATGTGAGGGCCAGACACCTTGTCATATTATGCAACACCAACTACACACCCAAAATTCTACACGGGTCAGGCATCTTTGGTAAAGAAAGTGGTTATGCAGAAACTTATTTCTCTCTTTATTTTAGAGTTTAACATAAAAAAGTTGATGCAGAAATAATAAAATCATCATAAAAGACTCCCAAGACCTAAAAGTAAATTTTTAGTATACAATCAAAGGATAACGTGATTTTAAATTTTGGCTACTTTCAACAATAACTAAAATTAAACCTTTCTTTCCCCACCTCTAGATTGATTATCTCTTGCATTATGATTGGCTACTTTCAATAACACACTCACAGAATTTCATATGGGGATATTTTAAATTTGATGACTGACCAACTGTCTGCCTCAAATTCAGACAGAGTATCTGAATCAAATTGATATAATATATGTACAAACAAGGTTCGACTTGCTTAACGTTTGTGTGTGTATTAGGTCATGCACTTTATTATATTAATTGAATTAAGATAAGAAAAATGTTTATTTAAGACAAGGCTGACAACATGGGTAAAAAGAAGAAAATGAATGAAAATAAAAGTTTTAAATTAAATAAATATAAATCTCACTGTCATTTTATTCTTCTCTTTCATTCTCTTCCATTTTAAATAAATGCATCCTTAAGTTACTTGTTCTACATACTCTGCTAATTTCTGATATTGCTCTCCCTAGGGCTGGGATCTCTCTCTTTATTATGCTTTTTCACTTGGTGGGTTACGCTGCTTCTTCCCAGAAATTACTGCTGGTCGCTGGAGGCACCGTTTTATGATAGGCAACAAAACATGCAATTTCATGCCCATATTCATATGTCACGTGTACAGGAAAAAGGCTCAACAATATATCATAATTTGGTATTCAAGTTGTTTAATATCAATAATATCTGGGCAAAATTAAAACAAGTGTTTATTATCAATGTTATACGACACTCCATAGAATTAAAATCCCAATTCTGGAAAAAAAATATAAAACAGAAGTGTCATTTTGTTACACATCATACAATGAAATCACACTTCTATTGTACTATCATCTTTTAACCCCCCCCCCCCGTTTGCAAAATAGAATTATAATTTCGTTGTGCATTTTTTTCCCATACTAAGATGCACTACAAAATTGTGACTTCATAATACTTTTTGGGGATGAATAATTTTAGAATTTTGAGGATTGTATGAACTAATAGCAAAACCTATTTGGACCAATGACAACTCCCTTAACTAAGGTGGCCCAGACCCATTACATGAATGTTCAGCCAATTCTATGAGCTACCATCCTTTAAAGAGTGAAACTTCCTACACTTCTAAATTTAGTTTCAAGCACCCATTACATACGAAATGCTCGATCCAAAATGTAAGAATACTCCGTAATGTAATGAGATGTCGTGGAGGTGCAGGAAGTAACACTCTCTTTCAAAATTAACAAATTTATTTTGATCTTGTAAAAAAAATGTGTTAGTAACACTGGGTACAGTTTTATCCATGCAAAGAGTGAGTGAGACTCATACCGTAACAAGAAACTGTGATCAACATATACCAATAAGTACTTATTCCATGCAAAGAGTGAGTTAAAATGTAATGACCCGTATGCATCCGGTTCATTAACATTATCTTATGGTGGTTAAGCGCAGCAATTATCATAGATAATTAAAATGGAAGCAGTAAATAAAAATGACGTCATCATACGTCATTAACAATACCCACTGTACATCATATATGGTGAATCTCATAATATACAAAGTATATGTCTCAAAACTGTACATATCCCTCAATTCTCTAAAACAAAACATAGGCATGAAAACCAAAAGATAGAGCCAACATGCTCTTCATCTATGCCTAAGGTTCTCTCAGAACCATATCCCTCTACTCGGGCCTCTTGCCCTGGGATCTATCAGCTGTTCCCTGAGCTTCACCTGCAAAAACATAATCCCCAACCGGGGTGAGATAACAATCTCAGTAAAATCAGGGTTTTCGGAGGTCTTTCCTCCCCCTGGTTCACTTTCATGCATATAATATCAAGATTGGCATTACAAACTAGACTTTACAGCTATCAATCATATTATCACATGTACATAACATACATACACAAATATCAATGCCTGAGGAGGCTTCATCCATTTATATGGACACATCTCACATCAGGGCTTACTAATCATGCCTGAGGAGGCTTCATCCATTTATATGGGCACATCACACATCAGGACTTTCATATATAGACTATTAAATTTAATTCTACTGGTCAGAGAATCTAATCAAGCACATAACCACACTATCACAGTGTTCAGCTCATCACATACATGTTTTCATAAACAGTAATACACAATTTCAATATACATGCATCAAGATATACACTAATCATAACTCCCTCGGAGTATGGTGGAACACAACAGTGGGAAACACTCCCAAGAACCAAGAGCTTACCTGCTCTCAATGCTATACCGGTTCTCCTGGCTTCGTGGTCACAACCACCAGTAATGTCACTCTCACGCCCTACATAAGGCATACAAACCATCAATCAATAACGGTCCTCAACCGTTAGAATGAAAGAAAACTCTATTCTTTTCCATTAAAAACTTTATGTTCTCTATCTTAGGGTTATCAGAGCTAACCACCTTATAGGTTTTCACAGACCCTCAACAGGATCTATCTTGGTCCAACCAAGACCTTAAGTCCTCCTAGACTCTGCATAAGTTCAATTCAATGATCTCCTAGGTCATATATCAACAATTTCCCAACATGACTAAAACAAATATATCAACATATTTTCACCGTTTATTTGTCCTTCTGAATAACTTTTGTAAAGGCACTTAGGCTCATAACTATCATAACACCGTCCATTTCATCAACATTCTTCCTACTCATACATATCTCAGGGTCAAAATCAAACTTCATCAAAAATCATATTTCAAAGTTTAATATTCATCAGAACAACCTCCTGAGCATACTTTTCTAAAGAACCCAAGCCTAATTCCAGCCCTATCACAAAGTGGTCACTATTCATCCCAAGAACAATTTCACAAATCAAACGGTAAAACTTGAGTTTCTTACCTCTAAATCGACAAGAGAGGCTAAAGAACAACTTTTCCAAGCTTGAACGTTCTTAAAACGCCTTCTTTTCTCCTCATAATCAAACTTTGTGAATTTTCCCTAGAGAACTGGATCTCTCTGTTTGATGGTTTTCAGAGAAAAGTGATGATGGAATCTAGCTCATTGAGTAGTTCTAATCAACTTTCCTGAAGGATAGGAAGTGTTTAGATGAAGTATGATGAAGATATGGAGCTCCTAAGTTCAACAATGGCTGAAGCAGGAAAAAAAAAGAAAAAGGAACGAGAGAGAGGAAGAGAGGCTGTTATAGAGACTTACCTTTAATTAAAAATTCTAGAATGACTATAGAATTTGATAGGAACTGAAATACCTCTTTAATATTTAAGAACAGAATCGAAAAACCAGTAATAATAATTCCAATTTATACCTGGAGTAGTTTCCATTCAGCAAGTTAGGTTTTGGATAAAGGTGGTTTTGAAAAAATCGAGACTAAGACAAAAATCCTTAAATAAAACCAAACCTGAAAACTTTGTCAAATTATTCTCCAAGTCACACCTAGAGTTATACTTAAGTTGCATATAACTTTTTTAAGGAATTAATTTTTATAATTACCTACTAATACTATACACCAATATATGCGTACATTTCACAAATGAAGTACCCTGCACAGTGATTAAGTTAATTATTTTGTTATAGAAGACTAGTGCATGTACGTACCTTGATTGTGATATCCCTAAGTCCCAACGCGCTTGGCGCGAGTTTGGACGCGTATAGCGCGAGTCTGAGGCCCTTGGAGTGGAATTATGCAGAAAAATCTTCTGCAGAAGTGCTTCTGCATAATCTGGCGCGGATCGTGCCAGGGCCAAAGGTGTGGCGCTGATGGCGTCGGGTTGGCGCTCATGGCGCCACAGTCTCTGGAAGCTGGCGCTCTTGGCGCCGTGGATGGCGCTGGTGGCGCCAGATACTGTAGGATTTTCCCAGCTAGCGCGGGTAGCGCCGTGTGTGCCGCGGTTGGCGCGAGAAACTCTGGAGGTTGACGCTCCTAGCGCGGAAGTTGGCGCCGGTGGCGCGGGAACCTCTGGAGGTTGATGTTCTTGGCGCCGGAGTTGGCGCTGACAGCGTGGGGAGCTCTGGAAGTTGGCGCTCTTGGCGCCAGAGGTTCTGGAGGCTGACGCTCTTGGCGCGGGGCTGGCGCTGGAGGCGCCGTGGACTTTTGCAGCTGGCGCGATCCGCGCGGCAGCTCGGGCAGGTCCACTATATAAAGCTTATTTCGCGATTTCTGAAGCCCCAACCTTCTCTTCTTCTTCCTCTGACCTCCTACCTCCATTGTTGAGTGCCCAAGCTCCATTCCTTCACCATATCTCACCAAAAACACTTCCTTAAGCTTGTTTTGTGATGGAAATCACCTCTAGAGCTTGAATCCATCCTCCTTTCACCTTGAAAACCCCCAAATCAAAGGATCCCTTTCTCAAGGGAAGTTCGCGGAACTTGAGCTCGACGAGGAACGACGACGATTCGTGAGTACCCAAGCTAGGAGAAGTCGTCCTTGAGCCTTCCTTGCGTCATTTGAGGTAAGAAACTTAAGATTTACCTCTTGATTCATGAGTTGGGGTTTTGGATGAATAATGACTCACGTTTGATAGAGCTTGTTTTAGCTTTGGGTCATGTTGAAGCATGTGCTTAGAATGTTGTGAGGATGTAGGATGAGCTCTCATATGTGAGTTTGGTGAATGTTGAATTCTTGGCTCCTTGTGATACATGATGAGTCACTATTTGTCACTATTTACTCATCTTTCAGTACTCATTTTAATCCCTAGTTGTATTTAAATGTTTATATTTTGCACTGTTTCTCGATTAGGACTTAATTGGACCGATAATTCAGATTTTAATTAATTTGGATTATTTTAAGTTTAATTATCCTAATTTGATTTTTCAGGGCAGATTATTAATTAATTGAGGTTGGAATTATTTCGCGGACTTGAAGATTAGGATGTCGCGCATCAGCATTTTATTTTCGTTTTATTTTAATTTCCGTTTTAATTGTATTTTCGTTTTTGGGCCAAAACTGTTAAAAAAGCCCATTTTGCGTTTTGAGACAGTAACTACTTATTGGGAACTGTGCCCATGCAGTAGGAGGCTCAGCTCATAATTCGTTTTAGGGTTTTAGATAGTTTGGTTTTCTCTGCTAGGGTTTTCGTTTTGCTGAGCACTCTGAATTGCGTTTCTGTTGGAATTTTAATTTGAGAATACAATTTCATTTCTGCTTCTTCTAGTTTCAATTTCGTTTCTTCTAATTTCGTCTTCTATTTTCGTTTTCTGCCTCTGCTTCTGTTTCTTCTATTTTCGTTTTCTGCTTCTGTTTCGTTTCTGTTCTTTGCTTCTAATTCGTTTCTGTTCTTTCTAATTTGTATTTCGTTGCTGCTATTTGGTTTCTGTTCTAGTTGTTTTTGTTTCTGTCTCATCTATTTTCGAATTTGTTTCTGCTTCCAATTTCGTTTTCTGTTCATTGCATTTTCGTTTTCTGTTTAGGGTTAATGTTCAGTTTCGTTTCCATTTGCGTTTCTGTGTTGTTGATTTCGAATTAATGGAAGGCTAAACCCTAGAGTTGAACCCTAAGCAGATTGCAGACCTTTAATGGAGGTTTCTGTGTTGAAATTTGTTTCTGCTTGATTTGTTCTTGTTAGGGTTTTGTTCTGTATGTTTCGAATTGGATTCGTGCTTAATGATTCTGGTGTTGATTGAAACAGAACCCTCAGTTTGCTTAATTCTGAGAATTTGCCCTAACGAGGTTCACGTTTGCTTAATTCGTGTAATGACGTTTTAGGTTAATCTTCGCTTAGTTGATTAACCTGGACTGATTAGAATTAAACGGAACAGATTATCTTTCGTGAACCGAGGAAATTAGAGGCGCAATCTGTTTCTAGGGTTTGACTCGTTTTTAATTACTGCAGTCAATTTCGCGTTTCTGTTAATTAAGTTTTTGCATTCTGTCACAAACCCCCCCTTTTGCACGTTCAATCCCTTAAACATAGACAATTGGTCCTTGAGAGACGACCTAGGAGTCACTTTCTAGTACTACACTTAATCTGTATTAATTTGACGGAGTACGACCTTCGATCAATACATGTTCTTGTTGTTGGGCTGAGTTGCTTAGCCAAGTATGAACATGCTAGAGCCTTGAATGGTGGTTTGTATTGCCTTGAGAGGCTATTGTGGTGATGGCTTGTGCATGCCAAACTTTGTTGAACCATAGGGTAGATGACTTGTGGTTTTGGAAAGGATTGTGAGTCCTTTCATGTTTGAGCAGTTATGAACCGTATTGCTTGTGCCTTGTGTGGCTTGTATGTTGATATACATATTGTGTATGTGCCTTGATAGGGCGTGACACCGAGGGTGTCAGTGGCGTGGGCCACAGAGCACGGGGAGAACTGCAGAGTTTGGCTTTGCCAAGTAAGTTCTGGACCCTTGGGGATGTTTCCCACTTGTGTGTGTGCTCTACCATACTCCGAGGGAGTAGTGGTTTCATTCATGATTCATGCATTGTGTGGATGTTGCATGCTTATATTTATACATGCTTGTATCTGTGCTTGAGATTGTAGTAAGCCTGTTATTAGATCTTTTGGCCAGTGAAGATAGATATGGACCTCCCTAGGAGGAGAGGGCGCCTCCTAGTTGGTTTGCGCGTGGTTGACATAAGGTTCCGGGATGCGGAGATTCCCTAAGACCAAGAGCTAGGTGTTCTCGTCGCGGTTGAAGCCTAGGCTCGGAGGTACCATATACGTGCGTCCATGCGAAGGGGTAGCACCCAATGGGATGGCATGGGTGTGAATTCCGGCTTCACACTGAGGACGGTGTTGGACTCGGTCCACCATACATAGAGCTTAGATAGCTTGTTATGTATATTGTTATGAGAGGCCGGGATGGCCCAGATGGTTGTGATATCCTGATGACTTGTGTCATGATGAGTGAGCCAGGGTGGAGGAGATGCCTCCAAGGACCCTGAGCTTACTGAGATGTTTATCTCACCCCGTGTGGGGTTATTGTTTTTCAGGTAATGCTTCTAGCAGAGGGGAGCAGTCTCAGGGCGGGAGGCCCCAGTAGAGACGTTACCTGCTTGACCTCGGGCAGCAGAGGATAGCTTGGAGCTCAGCTCAGCTATGTTGGTGTTTTGTATGCTTGGAGCTCGGCTCAGCATCCTATTTGTTTATGTTTTGTAACCCTGTAGAGGGAAGACATGTGATGTACATGTAGTTTATTCTTATATACTTTGATGTATATGTATGTCCTCGTGTGAGGAAGGATCCTCGGGATCAGAAAGCGCTCGGACGCTTCTTGTTGTATATATACACCTCGGGTGCCAGTTGTTGTTGTTTATATATCTTTGAGATATCTGTGTTTCTGCCTATGGTTTGTTTGTATGATCTGGTTAAGCAGGGGCTTGGTTTATGCTTGATGTGGGTTGTGATGCCATACATAATGTTATCAAGAAATATGGTTTGGTTTTATGCTTCCGTAAGATAAACTTGTTTTATTAAAAGGTTTTAATTAACTCTGTTTAAGCGCTAATCTGATGATTATATAATGATAATAAACCGGGTATACACGGGGTGTTACATTGATGTTTCCAGCTTCTTTTATGGCTGCTATGAGCTTCACTTGATCATCTATTTGTTGTCCACCTAGCGTGGATATTACAACATCAACTTGCTTGATTGCCTTAACAAGACTTTCATGATCACTTAGATCATCCTACAACATTATAAAGAGAGGTGTCAGAAAAGTTGGATTATTGAACATTTAAATTGTACAACAGTTTTATTTTATTTTGAAAAAAGAAGTGTGCTTCAAATGCACATAGCCACATACATAAAGAATAGTAACTCCGGAGCTCTTGAAGCTCTCAATAAGCTTGGACACCCATATATAACCATTTTATGTTCATAGGAATATTACAATTGTCTTTCACTTTCAGGACAGAAAGCTAAAAATAAAGCCTAGATAAACTTGGAGTTAAAGACATACCTTTTTTTGAAGCTCAGGAATGGACTCGTACATGAGATCATTCTATTAAAACATAACACATTTCAATGATAAGTGCCAAACTAACACACAGACACTAGTCAGTTTAGTCCTTGATATTATGAAAAGGAAAATTTAGTTCCTGACTTTAGCTATAGTCAAGGACTAAATTCTCTTTGTTACGGACCAAGTTGATTGATAATGTCAATCATAGAAACTAAATTGACCCATTATGCTAGTTAGGAATAAAATTTGTTTTTCATAATGAAGAACCAAATTGATTGGTGATACTAATATCAATTTCAATGACAAAATTGATGTTTTACTTAGAATTGGAAAGGATTAAAATTCCTCACCAAGACCTGCAAGTTCATTTGCTTGCTGTGGCCTTTTATTCTTTATAGCAGCAGGTTGAGATGATGTAGTAGAAACAGAAGCCAGAATCTCCCATGGTAAAACTCTATCAGGTCTTGGAAAAGATGCAGGTTCATCCCATTGAACCTGAAGTAGATGACAAGAATAGATGAATACCACACAACAACAAAAATAAGAGGACAATTGCATAGTCAAAGATGACAATACCTTAAGAGATCGCCAATTTGAATTTACCCAGTGAGGGGAAATATCCTCTACTCCAACTATTGTGCCCGAAAATCTGATAAACCATGTTTTAGAATATCTAATGAAAATGTTACACTCACAAAGACACAAACTATAACAGTAAATTTTAGTACCTTTTGTAATTTTTAGAGGATTCATCCCCTTCAAACCTTGTATTGAATCTCATACCAACATTACATTTTTGGTAGATAGCCTCCAAATACTTGTTCACACTAACAATGAACTGGCTTGTCCTAAGAAAAACAATTCTCCATGTCAACAATCATATTGATTACTCTAATAGTAACATCTGAGTTTCTACTTCCTAGATATTTTTGCAACAATTAGAAAATTTCCAACATTTTTGCCTCTATCTAGGAATTAGTAATGCACCAATATCAGTAAGTATAGTATTAACTGCAGAATGAACATGAAAAGAAACTGTGTGTCATGTCAACGAGGCAATTCTATCCGAACATGAAAAGTAGATAAAGATGAAAAATTAAAGTGTAGCAATCATTACGTTTACAATAATATGACAGTCAGAACTGATTTAAAATATAGTAGTGCTAAATAGCATGAGAAATG
>PYAF01002804.1:107648-118937 GCA_007407185.1 Glycine tomentella | reverse complement strand
CTTTTGTCTTACAGGCTTGAATTTCATTGGCTAATGATTTGAAATTTTACCACCCTTGTCTCCTTGCCTTATCTTCTCGTGTGATTCACTTCATGTAGGCAATTCCATTTTGTTCTATTTCATACGGTTGGGGCTTAGCTTTGTGAGGAAGTTTACTACATAAAATATTCTAAGGCATTTATTACACCTTTTTATGGACTAATTGAATTAAACTTAGACTTTTCAACCCTTCAAGTGGTCATGCTTGATTTTTCTAAGACTTTTCTAAAGTACTTCCTCCTTGGTTTTTAGTTTGGACGGCCAACACTTATCCTTAAAGCCAAATTTACACAATTTTTCCTTTTATGACATGTAACACTTAATTGTATTTCCCTATTGGTCCAATTTGCTTCTAATTATGAAAATTATCAAACTAACTACTCTTGTCCCTTCCATAATTAAGAGAAAATTCTCTAAATCAAGTTCATACTTGTCTGATAATTTTCTGATACCTAGAGTATTCTAGATTAAGCTCTTTTTAACCTAACTTCCAAAATTCATAGAAATTCTATCTTGGGGTTCTCTGCCCTTAACCTTGCTAATAATTTGTTGTTTAAAAGTATTTTATCCTATGCTCAGGTTTCCATTAATTACTGGGGCCATCTTGGTCAGTTTTTGACCTAAGGGCATTTTGGTAATTTTACCCTTCACCCTAGGGGTAAAATCGTCATTTTTAAAAATATTCTGGAAAACTCTGTAATTGTCACCCTAAGGGTATTCTGCTCATTTTTCAAACATCCCAGAGTATTTATAAAATTTCTTTCTGAAAATATCTTACTAAAATGTCTAGGGGTATTTTCATCATTTCCCTTAAATCCTTCTGTACTGTCTCTAGTTAACATTTTATCCTAATAATTGTCTGTGATTCCAAAATTTTGGGGTGTTACACAAAGCACTAAGTTTAGAAATAATATCTGATGTTGAGAACAATGATGATGAGCTTTCTGAGGAAGATGAAGAAGAATTAGCATTTTTAACCAAAAGAGTGCAAATATTGCTTATAAGAAGAAAAGGATTAAGAAGAAACTTTCCTAAAAGAGACTTCCAACAATGGGAAAGTTCTAGACAAGTCTAATGCTTTGAGTGCAACAAACCTAGTCACATCAAAATTGATTGTCCCCTCCTTAAAAGGGACTTCAAGAAATATGATCCAAAGAAGAAAGCAATGATGACCACATGGGATGATACAAAATCATCATCAACGGAAAAGGATGAAGAGCATGCAACCAACCTGTGTCTTATGGAAGGATCAAAAAAAGTTGAGGTAAATTGAGTTTGATAATTACCTATATTTTTCTGATAAGAAAGTTTTAGATCATGCTTTTGATAACTTACTAAATGATTGTTACCTTTTAACTAGGAAATGTGCTCATTTGAAAGATTAGCTTTCAGAAGCTTAGAAAGAAAATGAGAAGCTTAGAATAGACAGTTAAATTCTCTTTAAGAAAAATCCTTGTTTGCAAGAATCTCATTTTAGGCTTTTTGCACAGATAAAAGAAAGAAGACAGACAACTACAAAAGGAGTTATCTCTTTTGATCAAACTCAACTTGAAAATGAAAATAAAGTCTTAAAAGAAAAGGTTTAGAAGCTATCATCAAAAGATCTAGCTAACTTTGTAGATGGAACAAAAAACTTGGATAAGCTAATTGAAGTCCAAAGAAGCTTCTATGACAAAATTAGTTTAGGCTTTAATAAGAATCCTAAGAAAGATTTTCAAAATCCTAACAAAAAAAAGGCCAAAAGAAATTTCTTGAAATGTAATAGATTAGGACACCAGACCTCAAAATGTTATAGAAAGATGAACATTCCTTTCAAAAAGGTGACTAACGCACAAGGACCCAATAAGCTATGGGTACCTAAGATTTTACTACTTTCTAATGTAGGAATATCTACACCACAAACAAGAGGAAAAAGTTGTGGTTCTTGGATAATGGATGCTCTAGGCATATGTCTAGAGAAAAAATGATCCCTTGAAGAAGATCAAGATGATGAGGCCATTTGTCTTAGACATATTTTAGCTTTTTACAAGTCATTCAATTAAAGGCATATGTAATTTGTTAGTTGTTTAAGAGCTTCATCCTATGAGGATCCCTTGCATTGCATAGACGTCATTCATTGGCATGCATACATGGTTTTTATCAAGTCACATGATCTGTTATAAAGCTTAACATTTTCATGTTTGCATAAGATGCCAAGTACTCATGGTTAAGTTTTGGAAAAACCACTTTTACACTAACTTAATCGATTACCAGAATATGGTAATCTGTTACTTAAGCCATGAAGAAATAATTAATCGGTTACGAGGTAATGGTAATCGATTACACAATACAAAACACATAATAAGTCTTCCTGAGTTAATCGATTACCATCTAATCATGATCGATTACATTAGCACATTTTTGAAGTTAGACTGTCTGTGGTAATCGATTACATAGCGGTTTAATCTATTACTTTGCTCATGTATATTTTATAGAAAGAACAAAGAACACTTTAATCGATTAAATATGATATTAATCGATTACGTAAGTGAAAACAATCAATTACATTCAATTGAAACAATTTTCTATAAAAAGTTGTTGGCTCTTTTAATTTGCACAACATATCAGAATTCAAAATTTTCAGTTTTCAAAGGCCTTCTAAAATCGAGAGAAGATACACTGAGTAACAAAGCTCTTGTCCCATAATTCAAAGATCTTCATGCATCATTGATTGAATTCTTTTTGGAAAAGATTTCAAAGGAGTTTCTTGAAGAGCTTGGTCTGAAACTTGCTTTCTTTCAACCTGATTCCAGATTAGTAAACACATGCATTTTCATTCTTTGGATCATAAGGTTGTATCTCTCCTCTAAACCCTGGTTGCAATTTGTCTTTACATTTATAGCTTGTTAGTTGATATTACAAAAGGGTTCTTTAAGCTTGTCTAGAGTAGGGTTCTCTAAAGGGAAAAGTAGAGAAGGGTTTCTCTATGTCTTGATCATCAGAGGTCTAAAGGGTGTTTAGATTTCATTTCTTTATCTAGGGTTGATAAAGGGTGATCTTTTGTAAGCTTGTAAAGAATAGATTTTTGTTAATAGTGGAACTCTAGCCAAGGTTTGGTATGAGAAACTGGATGTAGCTTCTCTTGTTGAGGAGTGAACCAGTATAGTTCTAGGTGTTCTTTTAATCTTTTCTTGTTGTCATTGATTGTTAGTCTTTTGGATAATCTTTTCAAGATCAACAGATAAACCTTTTGTGTTATTGCTTTCTGTGAAGGGTGAGTCTTGATTGACTGAAAGTTTGTTTTAAAAGGGTGTCCTTGTGATACGATCCTAAATCCGCTGCTTGTTTTAAATAAATTTTAAAAGACCATGTTTTAACCAATCCACCCCTCTTGGTTAATTGTGTGTGTTCATATTGTTTTCAATTGACATCAAGAGTAGGTTCTTAAGTGTTATTCAAGATCACTATCTTTTTAAAAAAAAATGAATATCACACAAATTACCTTCAAGGAGGATGCCTCCCTCAATCATTCTCTGATGTTTGAAGGAGAGCATTTTAGTTTTGGAAAAAAAGAATGCAAATTTTCATTCAATCAAATGACCTCGGTGCTTGGAATGCAATAGAAAAAGATCCTTTGATTATAAAAACTATTGATAATGAAATGATTCCGAAGGAATGGGATGAGATGATAGATGCAGAAAAGAGAGTTGTTCAATATAACTTTAAAGCTAAGAAAATGATTACTTCTGCACTTTCTTCTAACGAATTCTTTAGAACTGTTAGTAGTAAAAGTGCAAAGGAGATGTGGGAGATGTTGGAAGTCACTCATGAAGGGACAGATGAAGTTAGAAGATCAAGGAAGCATGTCTTGATTCATGAGTATGAAATGTTCAAGATGAACACATAAACCTAATAGTTAAAAAATTCAGCAAGTTCATGAAGAAGAGCAAGAACAGGAAGTTGTCAAAGTTCAATAAAAGAAATGACAACAACAACAACACCAACTTCACCTGCTTCGAATGTGGTAAACAAGGCCACATTAAATCTGAATGTCCTATTTTTCTTGAAGAAACAATTAGGTAAAAAGAAGGCAAAGAAAGAAGGAAAGCCAAAGAAAGCCTACATAGCATGGGGAGACAATGCTTCAACAACTTCTTAATCATCAAGTGAGAATGAAGAAGCTAATGTATGCTTCACTTCCACAATTTGTGAAGATGAAGAATTCTAAAGTGCTGAATCAAAGGTAAATTTTGAATTTAATCAAATTGTTGATGCTTTTCATGAAATGCATGAGGAGGCTAAGAAACTTGCAACCTCCAACCATAGGATAAAAAGCAACCTCAAATGGCATGTTACCAAAATTGCAGCAATTCAATCTGAAATCTGTAACTTGAAGGAAGCAAATGAAAAACTTGTTTCAAGCTACAAAGCTAATGGGTGTGTATGTGCCTCCTCTTCTTCAAAAGTAGATAAATGCAAGATCTTACAAAATGAGTTTGATGATTTCAAAAAGAGTCAATCTGAAAAATATATGGAATTGCTAACAGAAAATTCTTACTTGTTGATCTTTTGAAAAAACTTTTTAGAGGAAAATGCACTTTAAATCAAATGCTAAGTGTACAAAAGTATGCTGGATATACTTTTGGTTTGGGTTACAAACATGGAGCAAAACCTTATGGAAAAACCAAGTTCGTACCACCAAAACAGAAGAATCAAATAAGCTTTTCAAAAACAAAGTATAATCAAATGACTCATTTTGAAAGAGGATAAAAATATGTAACTTGCAATTACTGCATGAACAAAGGTCATACATCTCATAGGTGCTATGTTAGAAGGTTCTATGTGCCTAATGGATAATGTATTTGGGTTCCAAAGAAAATGAGAAAAATAGCTAACCCCTATGGACCCAACATAAATTGGGTACCTATCTTTGTCACTTAATTTGATTGTTACAGGTGTGTCTTAGAGCAAAATCATCATTATGGTACCTACACAATGGATGCTCTAGACACATGACAGGTGACATGTCCATGAAAACAATAGGAATACCCACAATAACCAAGAGGGGGTGAATTGGTTTAAACTTGGCCTTTTAAAACTTTTTAGAAAATCAGAGTTTATAGGATCTTAATCACAATAGAAACAAGAATGCTTCAAATCAATCAAACCAATCAGCCCAAGAAAACAATTGCTAAAAACAAAACTTGTTGGGTAATGAAGATAACTCCAAGAATTAAGGATCAAGATAACAAGAATAGATTAAGGAATAGAAAATAACATAAGAATTTATACTGGTTCACTTCTCAAGAAAAGCTACATCCAGTTTCTTCTAATCAACACTAGATTAGAGTTCCAATATTACCAATTTCAGTTCTTACAAGCTTTACAACAATCATTGTTTATCAAACCTAGATAAAGAACAGAAATCTAAAACCCTATTAGATTCCTAATGATTAAGACATAGAGAACCCTTCTCTACTCTCCCTCGAGAGAAACCCACTCTAGAAAAAGCTTAAATAACCTTTTACAATAATTTCAAACTATCAAGTATACAAAAAAGAATTTCCAACATGAGATAATGGAGAGAGACAACCTGATGATCCAATGAATATCAATGAATATGGTTTACTAATCAGAGTTGAAATGTAGAAGACAAATTTAGAACTTTCTCTCCAAAACATCTTTGAAAATCTTGCCCAAGAAATCTTTCAAAACACCATGACGATTAAATAGTGGGACAAGATCTTTGCTAACTTAGAAAATCATTTCTAACTTTGAGAAGGCTTGTGTATGCTCAGAAAAATCGAAGTCTGTAAGTTAAGTTTTCAGACAAGCCTTTAATCAATTTATAACAAACTTTTATCATAGAATGTAATTGATTAAAGTACCAAGTAATCGATTAAATTATCATATGTAATCGATTAAATTTCCAAATAATTGATTAAAATGTTCATAGCTCATTCTGGAATATTGCAACGAGCAAAGTAATCGATTAATCCGAGACGTAATCGATTAAAGCAGACAGGTTTAGTTTTGAAACAAGCTTTTGTAATCAATTACGTATTATGGTAATCGATTAAAGCAGACGGGTACAATTCCAAAATATACTTGTGTAATCGATTACAAAATGTGGTAATCGATTAAGTCATTCAAGCACATAAAAAAATTGCTCTTCAGTAATCGATTACGATTCATGGTAATCGATTAAAACAGGAAAACATGATTTTTATTTTGTGCTATGTAATCGATTACAATAGCATGGTAATCGATTAAAATGTTCTAAATGACTTTCCAGAATTAAAACAGAAGCTTGTAATTAATTAATTCGTTGTGAAATCGATTAAAGCAGTGGAATTTCGTTTTTCCAAAAACTTAACCATGAAAGTTTCATTTCTTTTGAAAACATGAATAGCTTTAATGCTTTAATGAAATCATATATGCAATTTAATGATCATGTTCATGCAATGCAAGGATCATAAGATTAGATTCTCATACACTTGATCAAATTAAAAATTCCTTGGCATGTGAAAAGCTCAAAACTTTCTTCTAAGACACAAGCTTCTTCTTTAGCTTCATCTGTTGATTCAAAGAGGAGCTAATGCATAAATGGACAAGGTTCAAGCTTGGTGGTTTTGTGCTTTCAACATGCCTCATTGCAAGTGTATCAAAGAAGCTTTGGATGATCAATTTGATTTATGTAAAAGAGAAGTTGAGTAATCTGATAATCCATTGAGTATTGCATGCATAATCATTCATCTAGGATTGTTAGATTGATGGTCTAAGTAAAAGCAATTAACTAGTAAGGCATTTAAAAAGCTAAGTTTTTGGAAAAATTAAGTCTTACTGAATTAATCGATTATTTGATTGTTGGCATTGATTATTTTGTTCTTCGTGCCTTCTGGAAAACAAAGCAAGAACATTGTAATCGATTTCATATCGAATTAATGGATTACACAGGCTTAAATAAGAAAATCATGCTGACTGTCTTAATCGATTACAGCATTTCGTAATCGATTACGTCTATGCCTAAAGATTACATGATCAGCTGGCTTAATCGATTACATGTCGTTTTAATCGATTACATAGTACATTTGAGAATACACGACTGACTGTCTTAATCGATTACCATATTCAGTAATCGATTACTCAATGCATTTAGAAAAACATGTATGTCTGGTTTAATCGATCACTTCACGGAATAATTGATTATATTGTTCATAGCTCAAACCCAGAACTTATTAGGAGCACTTTAATCGATTACATTCTTGGATTAATCGATTACAAATGCAAAATAATCGATTACAGGAGCGGGTTTAATCGATTATTTTCAGTTAGAAAGCTGTTACAAATAGAACCCCTTGCTCTGTGCTTTGTAACTTTGAGAAATTCGTATACTGAGCAATCACAAATGTTCATAAGCTTTCTATAGTGAGTTTTCTGAGTTTCTAACATCATTGTGGCTTCACCAATTCATATGGGTTATTGATTTGAAGAGTGAAGCATCATTGGTTTTCAAAGCAAAAGGAAAGGAATGCATTAAGTTTGTAATCTCTCTGCCAACCTGATAGAATCATTCATATGTATATGTTCTTTGGATTATCAGGTGAAATCCTTCCTTAGTCTTTGAAGGTGTATTTCTTTTAATTGATTTTTGTAAAGATTGGCTTATTGCAAATGGGTTTCTTGCTTGATGATTAGAGATAGTGTTTCTCTAAGGGAAGCTGAGTAGTGTTCTCAGTTTGGGTTTGGTCTCTAAGGGTCTAATAGTGTTTTAGACTTCTGAACTTTATCTAGGGTTGATAAAGAGAGGCTTGTAATATCTTGTAAGAATATTTTTGCAATAGTGGAACTTTATTCTAGTGTTGAGTGGAAGAACTGGATGTAGCTTCATAGTGTTTGAAGTGAACCAGTATAAAAATATGTGGCTAATCTTTCTTCTCTTCTCTTCATCTCTAAATAGCTTTGGTTGTGATTCAAATTATTTGCACAGAAAGTTTTTACAGCTTATTGGTTTCTTGGCAATGGAATTTGATTGAATAAATGATTCTTGGTTTCAAAATTGTTTTAAAGTGATAAAGATCCTGTGGCAACTTTGATTTGAAATTTTAATTTACCAAGGTTCAACCAATTCACCCCCCCCCCTCTTTGTTGTTTTGAAGTGATCCTATTATTTTCATCATCTTCTTGCTACTTCCCCTAAATCCAACAGTCCATGCTTACAAATTTAACTCTAAAAGATAGAAGATTTGTCACTTATGGTGACAACAACAAAGGAAAGATAATTGGAGAAGATTTATAGGAGATAACTTTAAAACCAAGATCAGAAATGTTCTCTCTATGGAAGGTTTGAAGCACAATCTCCTAAGCATAAGCCAACTATGTGATAAAGGATTCAAGGTTTCCTTTAATGACAATTGTTTTTTGATATGTGATGGTCAATCCGGTGAGGTTATCCATGTAGTAAAAGAAAGGGTAACATCTATTTGCTCTCTGTAGAACATGCATTCATTCACAACACTACTTGCCTAGTAAGTAAACTTGATGAATCATGGCTATGGCATAGGAGAGCAAGTCACATTAACACGCATCACATGAACAAGCTAATTAGAAAAGACTTAGTCATTGGCTTACCTAAACTTAAGTTTGAGAAGGACAAACTATGTGATGCTTGTCAAAAGGAAAAACAAACTAAGATTTCTTTCCAAAATAAAAACTTTGTTCCCACCTCAAGACCCCTTGAATTGCTTCATATGGATTGATTTGGTCATTCTAGAACTATGAACTTAGGAGGCAAATTCTATGGGCTTGTAATTGTTGATGACTATTCTAGATTCACATAGACTTTGTTTATAAGATCCAAGAGTGATGCTTTCATGGCATTTAGAAAATTAGCCAAAATGAATATTTTGAAAAGTTTTGTGAAGAAAATAGAATCAACCACAAATTTTCAGCTCCAAGAATACCTCAGCAAAATAGTGTTGTGGAGACGAAAAATAGATCCCTTGAAGAATGAGCTAGAACTCTTCTTAATAAGACATATTTGCCTAAACATTTTTTAGGTTGATGCTGTGAGGACATTTTCCTACACATTAAATAGATTACTCATAAAGCCTATTTTAAAGAAAACTCCTTATGAACTATACAAAGGTAAAAAACCAAACATCTCTCACTTAAGAGCATTTCGCTGCAAATGTTTTGTTTTAAATAATGGCAAGGAATCACTTGGCAAGTTTGATGTTAAGGCTGATGAAACCATCTTTCTTGGATATTCATTACAAAGCAAAGCATATAGAGTCTTTAATAAAAGAACTTTATGCATTATGAACTTAATGAGCTCAAGAGAAATGAAGTTTGGGAACTTGTTCCTAGACCTTTTTCTCAGAAGCCTATTGGCACCAAGTGGGTCTTTAGGAACAAACTTGATGAAAGTTGCATCATAGTCAAAAACAAAGCCAGATTGGTTACAAAAGGTTACAACCAAGAGGAAGGCATAGACTATGAAGAAACCTATGCTCCAATAGCAAGGTTAGAGGCCATTAGGTTGATGCTTGCATATGCATGTTTAATGGATTTTAAACTATTTTAAATGGATGTAAATAGTACTTTTCTAAATGGATATATATTGAGGAGGAAATCTATGTTGATCAACCTGCTGGTTTTGTTGATTTCAAATATCCAAACCATGTTTTTAAACTAAAGAAAGCTCTTTATGGTTTAAAGCAAGCTCCTAGGTCCTGATATGAAAGATTGAGCAACTTCTTGCTTAGCCAATCCATCATAAGAGGACAAGTAGACAAAACCTGGTTCATCAAGAAAAATGGCAATGACATCTTATTGGTTCAAATATATGTTGATGATATAATATTTGGTTCAACTAATCAATCTTTGTGCAAAGAATTTTCTATCTCAATGCATAATGAGTTTGAAATGTCTATGATGGGAGAGTTAACATTCTTTCTTGGACTTCAAGTGAAGCAAATAAAGAATGAGACATTTCTAAGCCAAACCAAATACTGCTATGAAGTGATCAAAAAGTTTGACATGGAGAAAAACAAAGATGTTGCAACTCCTATGGCAACCTCAACTTTCCTTGATTCAGATGAAAGAGGGAAGAAGGTTGATGAGTCAAAATATAGATGGATGATTGGATCCTTGTTGTACTTGACTACAAGTAAACTAGACATCATGTTGAGTGTGTGTTTATGTGCAAGATATCAGGCTAATCCTAAAGAATCACACTTCATAACAGTCAAGAGAATCATCAAATATCTCAAATCAACTCCGAGAGTTGGTCTTTGGAATCCCAAAGGTGCATTACTAAACTTAATTGGATACTCAGATTCTAATTTTGTAGGATGCAAATTAGACAGGAAAAGCACAAGTGGAACATGCCATTAATTGGGAAGTTCACTTATCTATGGCATTGCAAGAAACAATCTTGTGTTGCTCTATCAACTGCTGAGGCTTAGTACATTTCTACTGGAAGTTGTTGTGCTCAAAGCTTATGGTTGAAGCAACAATTACAAGATTTTGGAGTAGAATTAAAAGAGATACCTTTGCTATGTCACAATACAATTGCTATCAACATTTCAAAGAATCCAATAATGCACTCAAGGACCAAGCACATTGGATCATGAATCATTTCCTCAGAGATCACATCCAAAAGGGTAATTGTTCAATTGAGTTTGTTAATACAAATAATCACTTGGCTAGAGATAGATTCTATGTTCTTAGAAACAAACTAGGTATCCTTGACAAGTCTAATATATGCTAGCATGCTTATAATACGCCTTACTACATGATTTACCACTTAAAATTGGCTATGCATCTCATATGACTGAAATTGGATATCCTGATGAAATACACTGTTCAATATGCAAAATTATCTGAATTAATTGATTACCATGCGAAATAATTGATTTTTTTTTAGGTTTAGAGACAATTTAGAAGCAAAACTTTGCTGGAGTAATTGATTACTGATCGCGGTCGTACGCAACCAAATTTAATTTGATTTTAATGTAGTACTAGGAAAGTGACTCCTAGGTCGTCTCTCAAGGATCAATTGTCGATGGTTAAGGGATTGAAAACGTGTTGGGGGGTTTTTGAAGGAATTTGGCAGAATATATAAAATTAAACAGAAATAATAATTAATTGCAATGATTAAAAACAAGTCAGACCCTTAGGACAGATTGCGCCTCTAATTTCCTTGGTTCACGAAAGATAAATTGTTCTACTTAATTCTCATCAGTCCAGATTAATCAACTAAGCGAA
>PYAF01002804.1:82811-100285 GCA_007407185.1 Glycine tomentella | reverse complement strand
CGAATTTGACTTTCATGGTTGTAAATAGCAAATAATTAGATTGTTGGGCTTGTTTGTGGCCCATTTTATTTTCAGAACTCAGTCACTACATATATTAGTGACTTTAGTGAAACTTGGGCACCACTCTTTACATTTCAATAAACAAGTTTTATTTTTCATTCCTTTAGTTTTTAGAATCAAACCCTTGTTCTTCATTTTCAATTTTCTGTTCTTCCATTTTCGTGCAACCATTTCATGGGGATTTCACTGATGATGATCATGGAAGGCTAAATCCTCAATCAATCCAAGAATCCAACCCAAGCACAAGGAGAATTTGAGTTCTGGTTTAGTATTTCGAATTCTATTTGAATGTTCATCTTCTTCTTCTTCAATTGCTATTCTGTTTTCATGATTATGAATGCGTTTAGGATTGAAAACAAATTAGGTTATGGATTCATTTCCTAATTTCGAACATTAATCACAGAATTAATTGGATGATATTTCAGTTAAGGTTGTGGTTTCAATCAATTTAGGGGTTAAGTCGATTGAGTTGCTTCTAATGAGATTGAATGAACTTTCATGATAGGATTAATTTCTGAGAACAATGATGATTCAAATTGCTTGGTGAGGTGAATTGGATTGATGTTTTAAATTCTGTTTTACATTACTTTTTTTGAATTCTGTTAGTTTCTGTGTTGCTCTTCAATTTTAGTTTACGTTTTTGCAAATTTTACTTACGCACACAAACTGTTTGATAAAATTCCCCCCTTACTGTTACCATTGAATTGAAGTTAGAACCATATTGATCGTGTCTCTGAGTCAACCTAGGTTATCTCTGTGCTACAGAATTAGCTAAGTAAAATTGTTTTGGTGCGTGTCGACAACGTAGTTATCAAAACTGGCGTCGTTGCCGGGGACATGGTTCATTGTGTGCTAGCTTTAATTTGCTATAAATGGTTCATAGTAGTAGTTATATATATATATATAAATCATTTGCATACATTCATTGCATATTGATATTCTGTTGCATAATTGCACTTTGTCACATATTTGCATTGTTGTTGTTGTGCATTATGAAGTATAGATGATGTAGTTTATGTGTGCTGTCAAAAAACAGAGAAAAAGTGAAAAAACAGAGCAAAAAACAAAGTAGTAGTAGGGAGAAAGTAGTGTAGTGTAGTTGTTTTTGTAGTGTCATTTTGCTGTCCCAAAATTTTTCCAACTTGTGCAGTTTGAGTTGCGATTTGTTTTCCAAGGTTTATCCCCCATTTTAAACAAAAGCAACCTCTTTTAGAGTTGGGTGTGGGTTCAAATTGACAAATTCGAACTCTAAGTAGGAGTTTTGGACCAATTATTATAATTGGCGCAGGGGCATTCTGGTAACTTCCTAGCAAACTATCTCAGAATGGGCTGAAATTTTACCAAAAGGTGTAGAAAATTCATACATCAAGTTGAACCTGTTATGGAGTAACACGTTCACCAGGGATCCAAATCGCCAAATTCCATCGTTTAGACCATTTTTTAGGCAATTTCAAATTTCATGATTTTTAAAAACCACCAAAAAAATCAATCATGATTTTTAGACATTCATTGTTATTTTTTTAGATTTTTTTCAAAAATTTTTAGGGCAGTTTTCCAATTTCTATTTCATTTCAGCATATATAGTTGGTAGTGTCCTGGTAGCATAGCTGTTTGATATTTCTATGCTGTCTGTGTTTATTGTTCCTTATGATCTGAACTGTGTATGACTAGGTCCACATCAAGTGAATTACATTCATTTGATCCTGAGATAGATAGGACATTTCACAGATTAAACAGACATAACCCTAGGTTAGATGACTTAGATGACTTTGATAGTGTAGTTTTAGACAGTAGTGTAGTATCTTCTGACTTTGATTCTGAATTTGTTTCTACTCCTTCTGCTTCTACACATCTTGATATCATGGCTGATAACAACCTAACTCTTAAGGAGTTAGCTACACCTGATGTTGTTTACCAACCCTGGTGTATTCAATACCCTGAGACTGAAGTCAATTATGAGCTAAAATCTGGCCTGATCCATTTGCTTCCTAAATTTCATGGACTTGCTGGTGAGGATCCACATAAACACCTTAAGGAGTTTCATGTGGTGTGTTCCACCATGCGCCCACATGATGTCCATGAGGATTATGTTAAGATGAAGGCATTCCCTTTCTCTCTGGATGGTGTTGCTAAGGATTGGTTATACCTTCAACCGGATCCTATCACCACTTGGACTGACATGAAGAGAAGATTTTTGGAGAAATTTTTCCCTACCTCTAGAACAGCATCCATCCGAAAGGAAATTTGTGGCATAAGGCAGTTTCCTGGAGAGTCTTTATATGAGTATTGGGAGAGATTCAACAAGTTGTGTGCTACCTGTCCTCACCATCAAATTAGTGAGCAATTATTGATTCAGTATTTTTATGAAGGATTGATGTTGATGGACAGGAGTATGATAGATGCAGCTAGTGGCGGCACTCTGATGGACAAGACCCCTCTTGCTGCAAGGCAGTTGATTTCTAACATGGCAGCCAACTATCAACAATTTGGTGCTAGAGTTACAACAACTAAGGTGATGGCTGCAAATGAGGCTTCTGTCTCTATGGTTGTTGATAACCAAAGATTAGAGAACAAATTGACTAAGTTGACATCCCTTGTGAGGTAGCTTACTATTGGGCAACAGCAGAATGTGATGGCAGCCAATCAACCAAGGCTCTGTGGTATCTGTTGTGCCCCTGATCATCCCACAGATGCATGCCCCACTCTCCAAGAGACAGAACACCCTGCTGAAGTTTCTGCCATGCAACCTGGCTAGTCATTTAGACCTCAACAACAGTATAATCCTTACTCCAACACTTATAATCCTGGTTGGAGAGATCATCCAAATTTGAGGTATGGCCCTGGTCCACAACAACAGCAGCCCTTTAGACCTCCACAACAGCAAACCTTTCCAGCCTGTCACTACTAAATACCAACCTCCTCCTTTCAGACAACAACCACAGTTCCAACAACCTGCACCTGCACCTACACCTACACAACCTGTGTAGGCTAGTTCTGGACCTTTTTTGGAGGATTTAATGAAGCAAATGGCCACCACCAACCTCCAGTTTCAACAAAATGTCAGTGCCACCATCCAGGACCTACAGACTCAGATTGGACAGTTAGCTACAACTGTCAACCAAATGCAGCAGCAAGGTTCTGGTAACCTTCCAGCACAACCAGTTGTTAATCCTAAAAATGTGAGTGCTATTACCATTCGGAGTGGCACGGAACTTCCAGATGCTGGTGCTAGTAAAAAAGCTGATAATGGTGCCAAAACAGATTCTGCACCAAAATAGATTCCCTTACCTTTTCCTTCTAGAGCCATTCCTCCAAAGAAAGTAGTGGACCTTGATTCTGATCTGCTTGAGACTTTCAGGATGGTGGAAGTCAACATTCCCCTCCTGGATGCCATCAAACAGATTCCAAAATATACAAATTTTTTGAAGGATTTGTGCACCCACAAGAGGAAGCTCAAGGGAAATGAACAAGTGAAGATGGGCAGAAATGTTTCCGCACTGATCCAGGGTAAAACTGTTGATGCCATCCCACTATCCACCTTGCCACAGAAGTGCAAGGATCCTTGCACTTTCAGTGTCCCATGCACCATTGGAGATATCACTTTTGCAGATGCCTTTTATAATCTTGGAGCCTCCATTAATGTCATGCCCACATCAGTTTATAGAGAGCACTACACCTTGGCGACATGAAACCCACTGGTGTTGTCATTCACTTAGCCAACAGGAGTGTTGCGCTTCCACTTGGACTTATAGAAGATGTGCTGGTGCGGGTCAATAATTTGATCTTCCCAACAAATTTTTACATTTTGGATATGGAGAATGAGTCTTCCAGCCATGGTCCCGCATTGATCCTAGGGAGACCATTCTTGATGACAGCAAGGACTAAAATTGATGTGCATGCAGGAACTGTTTCTATGGAGTTTGGTGATGACATTGTTCAGTTCAACATTTTTTAGGCTATGAGACATCCTGCAGAGGAGCATTCTGTTTTTCTCCTTGATATCATTGATGCTGCAGTAGATAGTGTAGATATTTCTGATTTACTTTCTGATTTTTCTGATCTTTCTTTTGACTTTTCTGACTTTGATCTTGGTTCTTGTAGCTGTACCTGTGATGATTCTACTGTTGTGTGTAGCATCTGTGCGGAAATTTCCTTCGTACTTCACTCTGATTGTGTTCCAGGTACAGATACAAGTTTTGAGCCTACTATCCCACTTTCCTCAGCTTCTAGTCTTCCTTTACCTTCCACTATTTAGCCCCCTTCCTTAGAGCTGAAGTCACTACCTGAGCACCTCAAGTATGCTTATTTAGATGATGCTCAGAAGCTCCCAGTCATCATATCTAGTAGTCTGCCACTGGAGCATGAAGAAAAGTTGATGCATGTATTGAGAGGCCACAAAAAGGCCATTGGATGGACACTTGCTAATCTTCCTGGAATTAATCCTTCCATCTGCATGCATCGAATACTTTTGGAGGATGATTCTAGACCAGTGAGGCAACCCCAGAGGAGGCTAAATCCCACTATTCTTGATGTGGTGAAGAAGGAAGTGACGAAGCTACTAGCTGCAGGGATCATCTATCCCATCTCTGATAGCACTTAGTGAAAATAGGATTCAAATATGGCACTTATCCGTTATTTTAATTGATTTAGTCATAAGATAACCCTAGAAACCTAGTCAAATGATGATTATGTAAAGGTAAGTCATGCTTTCATGTTTCGAAAAGATTTCGTCATATTAATTGGTCCAATTTTGCTAGGTCTGAAGGTTACAGAAGAACCAAGCTTACGAAACTAGGAGCATCGAGTGAACTAAGCAAAGGAAGAAGCCTCAAACAGCAAACCAGGCCCAACAAGCACCAAGGCCCAACAAATTCCTTCATGACTAAGCTTTAACTCGCCTGGGCGAGCACAAGTCCCCAGGAACCGCCATTAGCTCGCCCAGGCGCCCCAATTATGTAGGATTTGGTGGCCTGGGCGACCAGACCAAGTAGGAGACCCCTCCCTATAAATATGGACAAAAATTTGAGGCAGAGGCATCATTCTTCACTCAATTTCACTCCCACTTAGCTGCTTGTTCTTGTTTCTTACTTATTTAAGTTCCTAAGTGAGTGTAGAACCTAGGGAAGTGAGGTAGAGTGAATTGTGTAAGGAGATTCTGCCGAAGAGAGGGTCGATGACGAGCTTAATCAGTGATTCTCTCGAGGGGGTTCTGCCCATGTTCGCTTAAACTTCTCTAAGGATTGGACGTACTCTTCTTATTCCTATGCTCTTTTAATTATTTATGCATTGTTCTATTTATTGTTGGTGATTTTATTCTATGCTTAATGCTTGATTCTAGTTAACCGTTAGTTTCATGAAATTAACCCTAAAGGCGACTAGAAAGTAAATTTAGGGTTTGAATTGAATTTAATCACTCGTTACGTTACGTTGCTAGGAATAGGGTTAATGTTTCAATCGCATTAAACACGTGATTAAGATCTTAATGCTAGGGTATTTAATTAAATATGCGAGGAATCGATATTTAGTAAAATATCCTTAGGACTGTAATTGCGAGGAATCGAATTAGGGTTACTTAGACGTGTGCGGCAATAACAATAGAACATGTGTAGGTAAAATCAATTAAAAAGGGATAAGCAAGACAAAATCTAATCCTACACTTACTTGAGTTGTATCCGTTTATTTATTTCCTGCAATCGTTATTTGTTTTTCCGTTATCTTTATTTTAGCAACAAAAACAACAAATGAATCTTCGTTTTTTATCATCTGTATATAACTACTAAACTGTTAACAATTTAAATCAACCGACATAAATTCAAATCCCTGTGGATACGAACTTTTATAAATTTGAAACTTACAGCAATTGAGCGGTACGCTTGCCGTGGTGAAAATCCCTAACAAGTTTCTGGCGTCGTTGCCGGGGATTTGATCTGTTTACTTTAGTTGTTTAAATTTCAGTTTAGTATTTTCTTGTTCTTTATTTCCTGTTTGTGTATATATATTTCCTTGTTATTTTAAAAACCTCGATGCTTAACAGAAATATTGTAGTTTCTTTTCTTTCTCTTTATGCGAGATAAGTCTGCAGATAAGCTTCATTTTGATCCTGAAATCTCCAAAACCGAAAAGAAAAACAGAAAGAAAAAGAAACAAGAATCTGACAAGCACTCTGAGGGGACTTCGTCTATTGACCCTCCTTCGCCAGAGATAAAAGACAACATGGCTGATCGTGGCGGAGAAGAAAATAGACCAGTAAGGAGGACTCTTGCTGACTATGCTTATCAACAAGGTCCCAAGCACTACAACAGCATAGTCATCCCTCCTTTCAACAACAAGGTTGTGGAGCTGAAGCCAACATTACTCAGTCTCATTGGCTCACATCCATTTGCTGGGGCTAGACCATGAAGATCCTTACACGCATTTATCATTCATGGAGCTATGCAGTACAATGGGAGCATCAGATGAAGACGCTGAAGTTGTTTACCTTAGAGCTTTTCTTTTTTCTTTGACAGGTAAAGCAAAAACATGGCTTCAATCACGACCGAATAAAAGTATAAGCACATGGGATGATTTGGAGGAGAAATTCATCACCGGATTCTTCCCTCCTTCACGATTCATCAGTGCAAAGTCCGCTATTGCCACTTTCTCTCAAGGTGTGGATGAACCGTTATGTGAGACATGGGAAAGATTTAAGTCACTACTAAGGAGATGCCTGAATCACAATTTTGATGATGCCGCACAATTACACATCTTTTACAGTGGTTTGAGGCCTCAGACCAAGATGATCCTTGACGCTTCATCTGGAGGAACCATGATGTCTAAAAGCCCCGAGGAAGCCATAGTGATCATTGATTCCATAGCAGCAAGTGACTATCAATCTTACCATGATAGGTCACCCATTCAGAGGAAAGGTGTACTAGAGCTTGACACTCAAAGTGCCATCTTGGCTCAAAACAAGCTCTTGACCCAGCAATTAGAGGCCTTAACAAAACAAATAGGCCAAATTCCTCAACTTCAGCAAGGAAGCTCACAGAAATCTCATTTAGCTTATCAAGTTCAAATTCTGAGATGTGATTTTTGTGGAGGAGACCATCAAAATGGCCATTGCACAGCACCTGGTGATTGTCCACAAGAAGAGGAAGCACATTACATACAAAATCAATCAAGACCTCAACCAAATTATCAAGGGAATTACCAAGGATATCGCAGTGGTCCAGGTTCTAATCAACCTTACAATTGGAGGCAAAATAATAATGCTTATGTTCCCGCTAACCCTCCTTTTGCAGGTCCTCCTAACAATTCCTTTTCTAGTTCTTCTAATTCTTTTTCAGGTCCTTCAAATAGAAATCCACCACAGCAAGCTTAGTCCGATAGATTGACAAAGATGGAAGACACCCTTACACAATTTATGCAAATGTCCATCACCAATCAAAAGAACACCGAAGCTTCTATCAAGAATTTAGAAGTACAAGTGGGGCAGCTTGCAAAGCAGTTAGCTGACAATGGAGGTGGATCTTTCTCAACAAATACCCAAATCAATCCCAAGGAGCAGTGTAAAGCGATTATCACTAGAAGGGGAACTGTAGTGGGTAGAAATGATGAGGAAGAAAAGAAAAATGAAGAAAATGTAGAGAAAAATGATGAGTTAGAAAAAGAAAGTGAAAAAGAAAAAGACGAGGAAGAACTAATGAAAAAATTGAGAGAAAAGTGACAAGTGAGGATAAAAAGAAAAGAAGTGACAAAGGCAAGGCAGCCTTAACCCCACCACCAGTCCAACACATGCCATATCCACACACTCCATCTAAGAAGTCAAAGGAAAGGGAATACAAACGTTTCCTTGACATCTTCAAACATTTACAAATAAATATCCCTTTTGCTGAGGCGTTGGAGCAGATGCCAACATACGCCAAGTTCATGAAAGACCTCCTCACCAAGAAAAGAAGATATATCGACGAGGAGACAATCGAGCTGGATGCAGGATGCAGTGCCATCATCCAAAAGACTCTCCCAGAAAAATTCAGAGATCCAGGTAGCTTTACAATTCCTGTTACTATTGGTAATTTATCTGTGGGGAGATCTCTTCTTGACTTAGGTGCCAGCATCAACCTCATACCATTATCCATGGTTAAGAGGATATGAGAGGTTGTTATTAAGCCTACCAGGATGACACTACAGTTAGCTGATAGATCAATCAAGCATCCATATGGCGTCATTGAAGATGTGTTGGTGAAAGTCGACAAATTCTTCTTCCCAGTCGACTTTGTAGTTATGGACATGGATGAAGACAGTGAAGTTCCATTGATTCTTGGTAGACCTTTTATGAAGACTGCCAAGGTGCTGATTGATGTTGATGAGGGAAAGCTCACTGTCAGAGTTCATGATGATGACGTTCAGTTTAATGTTCTTGAAGCCATCAAGCACCCAGTAGATAGGAAAGAATGTTTTAGAGTTGATGTTCACGATGAAGTTATTTCTGACTCTAGAAGATTCTTCCACAAGAAAGATGGGTTAGAAAAAGCATTGACTGAAACTCAAGAAGAAGATAAAGATAGCAACACCTCTGAGTATCTTCATAAATTAAACACCTGCAAAGAAGTTCCTGTTCATCACAACATATTTGAAGAATTGAAGGAAGGAAAGAAGGAAGAAGAACCAAAGCTAGAACTTAAGGTACTTCCTTCACATTTAAAATATATTTTTCATGCAGGAAATTCTCAGAAACCAGTCATTATCAATGCAAATCTTTCTGAGGATGAAGAAAAGAAGTTAGTGAAAGTCTTACAACAAAACAGTAAGGCTATTGGTTGGACTTTATCAGACTTAACAGGTATTAGTCCTTCATACTGCATGCATAAAATTTTAATGGAAAAAGACTTTAAACCTGTTGCACAACCACAAAGATGTCTGAATCCAACCATGAAGGAAGTAGTAAGAAAAGAAGTAGTAAAGCTGTTAAAAGCAGGCATGATATACCCAATATCAGATAGCCAATGGGTGAGCCCTGTTCAAGTGGTGCCGAAAAAGGGTGGTATGACAGTCATAAAGAATGATAAAGATGAGCTGATTCCTACACGTACTGTCACTGGTTGGCGAATGTGTATTGACTATAGGAAACTCAACAACGCCACCCAGAAGGATCATTTTCCTTTACCCTTCATGGACCAAATGCTAGAGAGGCTAGCAGGTAAGAAATTTTATTGTTTTCTTGATGGTTATTCTGGATATAACCAAATCTGTGTTGATCCACAAGACCAAGGGAAAACTGCATTTACTTGCCCCTTTGGTATTTTTGCATATAGGAAGATGCCATTTGGTTTATGCAAAGCACCCGCTACTTTCCAAAGATGCATGTTTTCCATTTTTTCTAATTTGGTTGAGAAAAGCATCGAAATATTCATGGATGATTTCTCAGTTTTTGGTACTTCTTTTGATATATGTTTGTCTAACCTTGATACTGTTTTGAAACGTTGTATTGAAACTAATCTTGTGCTTAATTAGGAAAAATGTCACTTTATGGTGACTGAAGGTATTGTATTAGGACACAAGATTTCTATGCAGGGTATTGAGGTAGACAAGGCTAAAGTGGACGTCATTGAAAAATTGCCTCCACCAAGCAACGTCAAAGCCGTTCGAAGCTTTCTGGGACATGCAGGATTTTACCGACGGTTTATTCAGGATTTTTCAAAGATTGCTAAACCACTTAGCAATCTTTTGAATAAAGATGTCCCATTTCATTTTGATGATTTATGTTTACATGCTTTTGAAGCTTTGAAACAAAAACTAGTTTCCGCACCAGTAATCACTGCACCAGATTGGAATCTTGATTTTGAAGTTATGTGTGATGCAAGTAATTACGCGGTGGGAGCAGTTTTGGGTCAAAGGAAAAATAAAATTTTTCATGTCATACACTATGCAAGCAAGGTTTTGAATGATGCTCAGATTAATTATGCAACCACTGAAAAAGAATTGCTTGCCATAGTGTATGCCTTAGAAAAATTTAGATCATATCTCATTGGATCAAAGGTGGTAATTTACATGGATCATGCTGCAATGAAATATTTGTTGGTTAAAACTGATTCTAAACCTAGACTTATCTGATGGATTCTATTACTGCAGGAATTTGATTTAGAAATCAAGGATAAGAAAAGGTGTGAGAATTATGTGGCTGATCATCTATCTAGACTCACCAATGAAGCCACCCCAGATCCAGAAATTCGAGAAGAATTCCCCAATGAGAAACTCCTACATATCTCATAAAGGCCATGGTTTGTAGAGATGGCTAATTTCAAGGCAGTTGGTGCAATTCTGGAAGACTATTCTTAGCACCAAAGGAGGAAGTTTCTCATTGATGCTAAGTACTTTGTATGGGACGATCCTTACCTTTTCAAAATAGGTGCAAATAACCTTTTGAGAAGATGTGTGACCCAAGAAGAGGCAAGGAACATTCTATGGCACTGTCACAATTCACCATATGGAGGGCATTATAAAGGAGAAAGAACTACTGCAAAGGTTCTACAAGCAGGTTTCTATTGGCCAACACTGTTTAAAGATGCCCATGAATATGTACAGAGATGTGATAGCTGCCAAAGGACCGAAGGAATGTCTAAAATGAATGAAATGCCTCTACAAAATATCCTAGAAATTGAAGCCTTTGACTGTTGGGGAATTGATTTCATTGGTCCATTTCCATCTTCACACTCCAATGAATATATCTTGTTAGCAGTGGACTATGTGACCAAATGGGTTGAAGTAGTAGCTGTGCAAAAAGCCGATTCAAAAACAGTTATCCGCTTCTTGAAGAGAAACATTTTTGCTCGATTTGGAACACCACTTGTTCTCATCAGTGACGGAGGATCACATTTCTGTAATGCCCAACTTCAAAAGGTCCTCCAGCATTATGGTGTTTGACATAAAGTAGCTTCTCCATATCACCCACAGACCAATGGGCAAGCCGAGGTTTCCAACAGAAAAATTAAAAGAATTCTAGAGAAGACAGTTGCTCAGTCACACAAGGATTGGTCTCAGAAACTTGATGAAGCTCTTTGGGCATACCGAACTGCTTTCAAAGCACCCACTGGGCTCACTCCGTTTCAGCTAGTTTATGGCAAAACTTGCCATTTACCAGTGGAACTAGAACATAAAGCTTTTTGGGCCTTAAAATTCTTTAATTTTGATACTAACCTCGCAGGTGAGAAAAGGAAGCTACAGTTGCATCAACTGGAAGAAATGAGGCTCTCAGCTTATGAGAATTCAAAGCTTTACAAAGAAAAAGTTAAATTTTATCATGATAAAAAGCTTTTAAAAAGGAATTTTCATCCTGGACAAATTGTTTTGTTATTTAACTCTCGATTAAGATTGTTTCCAGGAAAATTGAAGTCAAAATGGTCCGGACCTTTCATTATAAAGGAAGTCAAGCCACATGGAGCTGTGATACTTGAGGACCCCAGTACAAAAAGAACATGGACTATAAATGGAAGCAGGCTCAAGCCGTATCTAGGTGGTGAATTTGAAAGGCTCATCACTATGATACAACTTCAAGACAATTGAGCTACAACGCGTCTAGCTAATACGACATAAAAGAACTGCTTCTAGGAGGCAACCTAGTCAGGTATGTTTTAAAATCTTTTCTTATGTTTTTTTAAAAAATAAATATTTATGTATATATATTTCTAAAAATAGGATAGTAAATATAGGCTAGAAATTAAATAACTAGTATAACTGTAAATATAATATAAGTAATATCTTATTTCTTAAAAACAAAATAGGTTGTTTAACTCGCCCAGGCGAGTGCACATAGGCCAAAATGGCCGCCTGGGCGAGCCTACACGAGCAGGCCAAACTACAGCAAGGTACAAATTCCTTACTTGGTGATTTTTCATTTCCTTTCTTACCTTGGCTGTTCATTTCTTCTCCCCTATCCATCTAACTCGCCCAAGCTGCTGTGCACCTTCAATCTCATTCATTTTCCTTGCTTTTTGATCCCAAGTAAGTACATCTTTCTGCATCTACTAAATTTCTAAGTCTTATTCTTCTTTTGTAGGCTAGTATGATGGTATGTAGTGACCTTTTTGCCTTCATTCTACACAAAAACATAAACTAGGTTTTACATTTAGTTCAAATGGTTTGTTATGTTTTGAGTGCTTTGCTGTATATAAGTATAATTGGTTACTTCTCCTTCTCATTTCTTTGCAAAAATTTTTATTGTAGCTATATGTCAAGGTATCCATTTTTAGGTCCAATATGTTATGCACACTAGGTGTTTGTTATTTTGCCACAATGAAATCAGCTTCTATAATGCACACTAATATATTTAAATGACACATGGGTCATAACTTAGGCCACAACACTTAATGAAACCATTAATATGTGCTTTTTGTGTGAAAGACATAGCCTTTTATTTTGACATGATAAAACACTAAAATGGCCAAGGCTATGGTTAGTGAAGATTCAGCACTTAGTTGTGTCCTAAAACATGAATGAATTGTGCATAACATGAAGATAGCATAAAGATTGAATTCCTTGATTTATTTTGTGCATTAAAAATGGAGAAATTTTGTGGTAAATTCATGTCACAATGGCTGCCATTTGTCTTACATCTTGCTTGTTAAAAATGCTGAAATTATTTTTGAGTGATTGCTTCAAATGGCTCCAAAGAAATTACAGAATAAGAGAGCTCACAATGAAGGTTCCAGTGCACCTCCACCTGAGGATTTTATCTATGATGAGCAGAGGTTTAGAAGCAAAAAGCACCAACTCAGGTTTGAAACAATCAAGAATTGGTCTTTCCTTAAAGAGAGAAGGGTTCAGCTATTAAATGAGGAATACCCAGAATTTACAGCTGAACTTGATCGACGTAGATGGGGACCACTACCTACACCATTGCAGAAATTCGACCCTGAGATTGTGCTAGAATTTTATGCCAATGCATGGCCTGTGGAAGAAGCATTGTGTGACAAGCGCTCATTTGTCAGAGGTCAGTGAATTCCCTATGATGTTGATGCCATAAATTAGTTTTTAGGCAATCCACTAGTCTTATCAGAAGGACATCTCTGTGAATACATGGAAAGGCGTAACAACTTTGATGAAGAAGAAATGAGACAGCTTCTATGCATTCCAGGGAGTGACTTTACTCGCAGTATCGCAGGTAACAGAGTAAGATTAATGAGAACAAATATGACCACGCTTACCCAAATTTGGATGACCTTTCTGTTGAGTAATATTATGCCTAGTGACCATAACTCCGATCTTCCTATGCTTAAGTGTCAACTAGCCTTTAGTATTATAACTCAGCTTAGCATTGACGTGGCTCAGACAATCTCTGATGATATTCACCAGTTTGTAATCCTAGAGCCACCTAGGCATCCACTTAACCCAGAGCGAGCCAACAGGGCGCTTGGCTTCCCTACACTAATTACCGGTCTATGTCAGTTTTATGGAATCCAAGTACACCCTTCTAGGACCATCCGCCCTCCGAGTAACCATGCTTATATTGAGAAATATTGTTTAGCCAGACAGGTAGAGCAGCAGCCCGCTCATGAGCCAGCTACTTTGGAGTCTATCTCTGCCAACATGCAGAGAATGGAGCTTCAAATGCACACCTACATGCAGCATATAGCGGACCAACAAGCTGCCAACTTCAGAGGCCAGATGCAGTTAAAAGAGAATTTCTACAACTATACACTGCATCAGCACCGACAGGATCCCAGCCCATTCCCATGGCCCACTCCCGATCAGTTTAGAGCACATGTGGCATGGCTTGGGGACAGGCCTATTTTTCAGGAGGAGGTGGGAGGCTCCACAGCCCAACAGGACCTTGCAGCTGAAGAACCTGCAGCAGAAGGAGGAGAGGTGGCGGATGATTTGGAGCATGACATGGCAGCATATATGATGGATCTCTAAAATTTGTGACACTCTTTTTAATTCATTTTAGCGCTTTCTTTATGGTTTTTACATACTTGCATACTTTGGTTTATGCACCTGCACTTTCATGGGTACTTTTTACATATGACTAGTGTTATATGTTATGTGAATTTCTGTCATTATGTTACTTTTTTGTTAACTATCTTGCATATAGCTTATGTTGGAGCGGTGCACAGTTAGACAATATTTTTGGGAATGTGCACTAGAAAAACACTTTTTGATAAAGTTACACTTTTTGCATATAACATAATTTTGTAAATAAAATAGTAACGTAGGAAAAAAAATTTGGGATAAAAATAGCAATTTTTTCTTGATATATGGTGTTTTAAAAAGAATCAACTAAAAATGTTTTGAAACTTCTTTTAAAGATCAGAACCACAAAAATGAAGTTTTTGTAGGAAACCTTGAAAATGAAAAACAAAAATAAATGGTCTTTTCAGAAAAGTCAAAATCAAGGTAAAAGTCTTTTTGCATGGAAATTGATTAATAACTTCAGTGGGAAACAAATGATTTGATTAAAAACTTGAAAACAGACCTTAAAGCCCAAGTGAGTGTGTGTGCATCCAAACAGACATTATACACAGAGAGATCTCACTGATATAATCTATAGTAATTTTTGCATGAATTTCTAATTGTTATAAGCATATGATTCATGGATATGATTTAGGTCATCTTTCTTTTTTGAACGTATTATTAGCCACTGGCCAAAAAGCTATCCCAAATATATCAAATGATTTATCCTTTGAAAACCCCTTTTGAGCCTAAACAGTTAATATTTGATTGAAACCTTGAACCTAGGATAGGAATTCCATACCCTACCTAAGGTTAGGAGAGCAAAAAGGGAATAAGTTGATATGGAAGTTTTTTTTTTTTGGATAGTTATGTTATGTTATGAAAAGGATTTTAGCAGTGGTTATATGTGATTCATGTGAAAAAGAAAGAGAAAAAGAAAGAAAAAGAAAAAAAATATATATATATATATAAAATAATAAAATAAAAGAAAAAGAAAAAGAAAAAGGGGAATAAAATTCCTTGAAAAGGAAAAGTTGGGTGAAAATGATAAAAATAAGATGTCTTGGAAAAAGAGAAAAGGAATAGGAAGTAAAAGATCTAATTATCTATATTTCTAGCTTGCTCTCCTAGTCCTAAGGTCTTTTGAACATCTAGAAAAACCAAGATTTCTTTCTAGCCAAGCCCAGCCATAAAAGACCTAATGATCCATGATGAGTATGTATTATGATTTGATGGGAAATGAACTGCAAATTTTATCTATGATATATTAGTGATGGATGTGAGATTAAACACTTACCTGTGGGAGAACTAAAATCTTATTGAGAGGTTTTCCTCTGTTTGATATCAGTCAAATGTTTCCTCTGAGGTCTTTTTGACATGAAGTGTAAATTTGACTCTAACCTCATTTTGATTTCATTAAAATCCATTATTTTGTTTTCTCAAAGTATCAAGGTTAACTACTTTTTGAAAAATTTGTTCTCATCAAAATTAAGTTGATTCTTGTCAAAGCATAATATTCTTACCTTTGCTTGAGGACAAGCAAGATTCTAGGTTGGAGGGAGTTGATAAGTGCCACATTTTAGTGAAAATAGGAATCAAATATGACACTTATCTGTTATTTTAATTGATTTAGTCATAAGATAACCCTAGAAACCTAGTCAAATGATGATTATGTACAGGTAAGTCATGCTTTCATGTTTCGAAAAGATTTCGTCCAATTAATTGGTTCAATTTTGCTAGGTCTGAAGGTTACGGAAGAATCAAGCTTGCGAAACTAGGAGCATGGAGTGAACTAAGCAAAGGAAGAAGCCTCAAACAGCAAACCAGGACCAACAAATTCCTTCATGACTAAGCTTTAACTCGCCTGGGCGAGCACAAGTCCCTAGGAACCGCCATTAGCTTGCCCAGGCGCCCCAATTATGAGGGATTTGGTGGCCTGGGTGACCAGACCAAGCAGGAGACCCCTCCCTATAAATATGGACGAAAATTTGAGGCAGAGGCATCATTCTTCACTCCATTTCTCTCCCACTTAGCTGCTTGTTCTTGTTTCTTGCTTATTTAAGTTCCTAAGTGAGTGTAGAACCTAGGGAAGTGAGGTAGAGTGAATTGTGTAAGGAGATTCTGCCGAAGAGAGGGTCGATGACAAGCTTAATCAATGATTCTCTCGAGGAGGTTCTGCCCATGTTTGCTTAAACTTCCCTAAGGATTGGACGTACTCTTCTTATCCCTATGTTCTTTTAATTATTTATGCATTGTTCTATTTCTTGTTGGTGATTTTATTCTACGCTTAATGCTTGATTCTAATTAACCATTAGTTTCATGAAATTAACCCTAAAGGCGACTGGAAAGTAAATTTAGGGTTTGAACTAAATTTAATCACTCGTTACGTTACGTTGCTAGGAATAGGGCTTAATGTTTCGATCGCATTAAACACGTGATTAAGATCTTAATGCTAGGGTATTTAATTAAATATGCGAGGAATCGATATTTAGTAAAATATCCTTAGGACCGTAATTGCGAGGAATTGAATTAGGGTTACTTAGACGTGTGCGGCAATAAGAATAGAACATGCGTAGCTAAAATCAATTAAAAAGGGATAAGCAAGACGAAATCCAATCCTACAATTACTTGAGTTGTATCTGTTTATTTATTTCCCGCAATCGTTATTTGTTTTTCCGTTATCTTTATTTTACGCAACAAAAACAACAAATGAATCTTCGCTTTTTATCATCTGTATATAACTACTAAACTGTTAACAATTTAAATCAACCGACGTAAACTCAAATCCCTGTGGATACGAACTTTTATAAATTTGAAACTTACAGCGATAGAATGGTACACTTGCCGTGGTGAAAATCCCTAACAATTACCCTTTCCCCTATCTTGTCTTTGTCTCTAGGCTGATTGATCAGTTCAACATTGATGTTGAAAATGAAGTGATTGACAACACAAATTCCTCCAACAGTTTGATCAAGGGGAAGCATCTTACTAATATGGGTATGAGGAAGACACCCAATGGATGGGTGATGGCCAAACAACTTGAAGCTGCTGCTAATGTGGAACAAGTGGTGGCTGATTCAGAAGTGGAATGTAACACCCCGGACGTCTCCGGCATGTTATCATCAATGATATACATAACACGCTATCAGCGTTAACTAAGCGCGGTGCGAAAGCGATAAAATCGTTTATCTTGATTACATTATGCATGGAATATAAAAACCACATAAGAAAGAACATAAAACAAGCCCCTGCTGATCCAGATAAAACAAAAACAACTATATAGGCAGACACACAAAACTAAACAGAGATATTCAGGAGGAAACATACTTATATACATCCACATCATCTGTACATATACATGCTCAAAAACAAGACCACAACTGGGTCATACATCAGAATATGTATAGGAAAATGGGTATACACATACCCTACAACTACACAGAGATCTAAGACCAGCTTCAACTCTTGAAGCTCTGCTCTGGTCTTCT
>PYAF01002804.1:49379-59885 GCA_007407185.1 Glycine tomentella | reverse complement strand
TTATATTTAACTATACTTCTCATTATAAATAAATCGTGGTAAGGATAATCATTTACGTTACTTACGAATCATAAAATCAGCAAGCAAAGCGAAATAAATTTTCGTGAAAAATTTATACTAATCTAATTTTAATGCCAAGTGGACACGAAATTTTAATTAAAATCAATCAAGCACGAGTGAGAAAAGAGAGGCGTTACAAATTTCACCCCAATCCCTGTGGAGACGATACTCTACTTACCTATCTTTATTACTTGAAACGAGCGGTGCACTTGCCGTAGTGTGCGGGTTTCGCAACAATAAACCATATCATTCATAATGATAGAAAATGTACCATCCCTAATAGTAAAAGAAAAACCATCTCGTTCTGAACAAGAAATTGAAATAATGTTTCTAGAAATGCTCGGAACATAAAGGCAATTATTCAAATGCAATAAAAGGCCCGTAGGCAAAATGAGGTCTGCATTTCCAACAGCTTGACCAGCAACTCTTGCTCCATTACGAAAGCGGAGGTCAACCTCATTCTTCTGCAATCTCCTGGAACTCTTAAGTACCTGCAACATATTGCAGATGTGAGAACCACAACCGGTATCTAATACCCATGAAGTCGGATTAGCACAAAAATAATTTATCTCAATCATGTAAATACTTGAGGCAAAAGCATCACTATGTTTCATGTCCTTCACACTCTTCAGGTAGTCTGGACAGTTTCTCTTCCAATGGCCAGTCTTGCCATAGTGGAAGCACACAACATCGCTTTTGTCCTTAGGTGCACTCTTACCCTTCTTGTTTCCCTTCTTCTTCTTGGTTTTTCGTTTGGGCTTAAGGGAGTTTCCTTTTGCAGGCTCCTTAGCCTTACCCTTATCCTTATTAGGACCACCAATCAAAAAAGAATGTGTCTTATCCTTTTTGATAGACACCTCAGCAATTGTTAACATACTTAACAACACAGGCAAGCTCACAAGCATCCCATGCATGTTGTAATTCATAATGACTTGACTAAAGGAAGGTGGAAGTGATGTGAGGATTAAGTCATTACTTAGCTTGGCATCTATCACAAATCCTAGATTTCCTAGCTTCTCAATGAGTCCGATCATCTTAAGAACATGACTGCTCACACTCATGCTCTCAGACATCCTACACGAGAACAATTCTCGAGAGGCCTCATACCTCTCATGTCTGCCTTTAACATCATACAACTCCTTGAGATGGAAGATGATGGAGGGAGCATCCATATGCTCATGCTAATTTTGTAGCTCAGGCGACATGGATGCCAACATGATGCATACTGCCATTGTATTGTCATTCATGTGCTGCTTATGAGCTTCCATATCGTAGAACTCATAATCAGCTTCCCTTTAGGAGCTATGGGTAAATTACCTTCTAGGACATTAGCGATTTTCTCGGCCCTAAGAACAATTCTCAGGTTCCGATACCAGTCCGTAAAATTTGAACCGTTCAGTTTGTTCGTATCGAGAATAGAGCGCAGTGACAGTTGATTAGTCATACTATTAAATGAGAAGATGTAAAGATAAACTAATCAGTATATTGTTATGAAATAAGAACAAATTATTAAAGACTTTAAATAATATGTCCCTCCCACTATTTTATCTAAGTCAATGACCCTTGTTATTTTGACTTAGGGTTATTTTATCTTAAAATTACCTTAGTGGGATTAAGAGTATGGTTATTTATTTTAATCTTCGTTTGAGACCGCAAAATTAAACTAAATAATGGGTTGATCCTTATCAACAGTATCTCATACCTTCTCTTATCATTAGGTTGACAACTCCTTGTCACTTAGTGGTGCATCTCATGCAACCAACTTGGCACTATTACCCCAAATACATAAGCCCGACTGAGCCTACAACTCATGCATTCAGTTAAGCACTAACCATCAACTTAAGTGTCTCACACTTATAATACTGCTCTTACTCAAAGAAATAGTGGGTCCCAACTGAGTTGTGGCGCACCACCATTTAAAGGAATTTCGAGTGGCATTGGTGGTGGGAGGTAATCACGTGCTTAATAATTGATTCCTTTTAATGGTTTCTTTTATTTTAATGGGTCTCATCAAACGTGTAAGTACTATTATCTTGCTAGTCGTATCCTATGTCAAACATCTATCGAATTACACTAGTCGCTTTTGGACATGCATAATAAAACATACATTCAAGGTTGTCCATATCATGCATACTAGTCGATTTTAAAACATACATCTGCGATACTCTATCTCATTCATACTAGTCTTTTTAAAACATACAAGCATACATAAAACAGATTTTATATGAGATAGTCATGGTGCTCATGCTTTCTTTCTTCTTACTCCTAGGCCGCAGCTCCATCATGAAATCTTCCATGCCTAAATGCCACTAGCCTAATTTTTTCTAATTATAAAATAATTAAAGAAAGCATCCTCAAGAAGCTTGCTCCAATCATTCTTGTTTGGTTGCACCACCTTCTGTAACACTTGCTTAATCTCTCTGTTAAAAACCTTTGCTTGCCCATTAGTTTGGGGATGATAAGCTGTAGTAACTTTATGCACAACCCGATACTTCTGAAGCAAAGATGCAAATGACCGGTTACAGAAATGGCTCCCCTAGTCACTAATAATTGCTCTAGGCACACCAAACCTGCAAAAATGTTGGATCTCACAAAATCCACAACAACTTTAGAATCATTAATTTTGGTGGCCTTAACCTCAATCCATCTAGAAACATAATCAACAACAAGCAAAATATATGAAAAACCATGAGAAACAGGAAATGGACCCATAAAATCAATAAGCCAAACATCAAAATCTCACAAAAAATAATGGGTTGCTGAAAAATAATGGGTTGCTGAGGCATCTCATGTCTATGTGTAATTGTGCCTCCTGCTCTCTGACACTGCTCACAAGTCGTGGTAAAGTGATGAGCATCTCTAAACAAGGTGGGCCAAAAGAACCCACAATCTAATACTTTCCTAGCGGTCCTCTGAGGACCAAAATGACCTCCGGTAGGTGTGCCATGACAAAACTGAAGAATAGACTGAATTTCATGATCAGGCACACACCTTCGGATCACTTGGTTGTTGATTCCAAGGGGAGCTTCATGAAGATTGGAAGCCTTTGCTAAGATTTGTTTTTGAGCTTCAAACATGCTTGAAGACTTGGAATTTTATGTAAAAGGAAAGCAATCTGATTGATCCATGCATTCATTCATTGATTTAACTAAGTATTTCATGAAAAAACAACTACGCTTTTAACATTTAACTAAGGTTTTAAATTGAATCAAAGATTTTTGGAAAAATGATTTTGTACTGACTTAATCACATTAAGGATAAATCAATTATTTTGTTCTTAGTTCATTCTGGAAAATTTCTCAAGAACAATGTAATTGATTACCTATCGGAATAATCGATTATTTGACCTTTGTTTTCACATACACTGCCTTGATAAACACTTTAATCGATTACCAAAATGTAGTAATCGATTACATTGTGATACATTATTTCAAGCAGTGCTGGAAGAATCGATTACCAAGGAATAGTAATCGATTACACAGGCTAAACTGAAAAAACCATCTTCCTGCCTTAATCGATTACCAAATTTTGTAATTGATTACATCATATGTAAATGAACATATGATTTGATGCATTAATCGATTACCAAATATAATAATCGATTACATAGTACATTCTGTTTTATAAAGCTTCCTGGTTTAATCAATTACATAGTGAATTTTGATATTTTGACGTTTCCTGTCTTAATCGATTACAAGACAGAATAATCGATTATTTTGTTCGTTGCTCATGTCCAGAAATTGTGTTGAACACTTTAATCGATTACTAGTTTGATTTAATCGATTACATGAGTGAAATAATCGATTATGTGACGCGTTTAATCGATTACTGACAGTTACAAAAGTTTGTTATAAATAGAACCTTGGCTCAGCTTGTTTTGTAACTTGATCAATTCATATTCCGAGCCTACACAAGATTTCTATACACGTTTTAAGTGATTTTTCTAAGTTCTATGAGTTCTTGCTTTCACTAAAACATTCATGGGTTATTGAGTGATTCTTTAAAAGCAAGAAGATACTCTCAAAGGTTAAGGAAGAAGATGTTTTGAGATTGTTTTTCATCTTTCAACCTGAATTGTTCATTCATGTGCATGACATTCACTGGATCATCACGTTGTTTCTTTCCTTAACTCATTGGTTGTAATTTTGTTTACAAGTTTTGTTGTTATTGGCTATTGTAATTGATTTCTTAAAGCTTGGGACTAGAGAAGGGTTCTCTAGCTTAAAGATCAGAGTAGTGTTCTCTGGATCTTTCTCCTTAGATTTCTAATAGGGTTTTAGATTTCTGTTCTTTATCTAGGGTTGATAAAGGGGAGGTTCTTGTAAAAGCTTGTAAGAATATTTTATAATAGTGGAACTCTAATTCAGTGTGAATTGGAAGAAACTGGATGTAGCTTCATGATTTGAAGTGAACCAATATAAATTGCTTGTGTTCTTATTTTTATTCTCATCATATTCATTGCCTTTAATTCTTTGAATCATATTCATTGCTCAACAAGTTTGGTTTTGATCTTTTGAATTCTTGGACTGAGCTATTTGATTAAGTAAAAGGTTTCTTGGTTTTAAAAGTGATAAAGATCCTGAAACTCTGATTTTAATTTGTTTTTAAAATACCAAGGTTCAACCATCTCACCTCCCTCTTGGTTTTTGTGAATTATTCATATTATTTTGAATTGGCATCAAGAGCTGGTTCTTGAGAGTTATTCAAGATTACGAGTTTTCTTCAAAAAGAAAAATGGATATCTCACAAATAACCTTCAAGGAAGGTGATTCTTTAAACAGACCTCCTATGTTTGAAGGAGAACATTTTAGTTTTTGGAAAAATAGAATGAAAATCTTTATTCAATCAAATGACCCATAAGCTTGGAATGCTATAGAAAATGGTCCTTTCATTCCAAAGAAAACTGTTGCCAATGAATTGATTCCTAAAGAATGGGATGAGATGACTGAAGTTGAACAAAAGGCTGCACAATATGATTTCAAAGCCAAAAATATGATCACCTCTACACTTTCCTCTAATGAATTTTTCAGGACAGTGAGATGTAAGAGTGCAAAAGAAATGTGGGAGATGCTGGAAATTACTCATGAAGGAACTGAGGAAGTTATGAGATTAAGGAAGCATGCTTTGATCCATGAGTATGAGATGTTCAAGATGAACACCAATGAAAGCATTTCTCAATTGCAGACAAGATTCACTCATATTGTCAACCATCTATTGGGTCTTGGGAAGATCTTTGATACTAAAGAATTAAACATAAAGATCTTAAAGTGTCTAACAAGGCCTTGGCAACCAAAGGTGACAACAATCAAGGAATCTACGGATCTATCAATGATGTCCATGGTTGCATTGTTTGGTAAGCTACTTGAATATGAGCTTGAAATGTCTCAACTAACATGTATTGAAGATGCAGAAAAGAAAAACAGAAGCATTGCATTGAAAGCTGCAACTTCAAAAGCTGAAAAAGAAGAGGAAACAAGTGATGTGGATGAAGAGGACAACATGAACTTAGCTATCAGAAAGTTCAGCAAGTTCTTAAGGAAAAATAAGAACAAAAGGTTCACTAAAGACAGCAAGAACAACAAGAGCAACAACAACAACATCAACAAGAAGATTGACAACAACTTTACATGCTTTGAATGTGGTAAACCTGGCCACATCAAATCTGAGTGCTCAATCTACTTGAAGAAACAACAAGGAGAGAACAAGATGAGGAAGGAAGGGAAAGCTAAAAGAGCCTACATAGCTTGGGAAGATAATGAGTCAACTACCTCAGAATCTTCTACTAAAAATGAAGAAGCCAACATGTGTCTCACCTCCACTATCAATGAAGATGATGATGATCTATCAAGTGATGGAGATGAGATAAATTCTGAACTTGAACAAGCTATTAGTGCTTTCTAAGAAATGCATGAGGAAGTCCAAAAGCTTGCAAAATCCAATAACAAGCTCAGAGGAAATCTTAGATGGCATGTTGCAAAAATAACTGAATTGCAAACTGAGATCCGCAACTTGACAGAAGAAAATGAAAAACTTGTTTCAAGTTACAATTTGAATGGATGTGTGTGTGCCTCTTCCTCTACAAACGTTGATAAGGTGGCAATTATTATGGGCTTGTAATTGTGGATGATTACTCTAGATTCACTTGGACTCTGTTTTTGAAATCCAAAAGTGATGCTTTCCTTGCATTTAGAAAAATGGCTAAGCTTGCACAAAATGGAAAAAGGTAGCAAAATTATCTCTATAAGAAGTGATCATGGTGGTGAATTCCAAAATGAACATTTTGAAAAATTCTGTGAAGAGAATGGAACTAACCACAATTTTTCATCTCCAAGAACACCCCAACAAAATGGTGTTGTGGAGAGGAAAAACAAATCTCTTGAAGAAGGAGTAAGAACACTTCTTAACGAGACAAATTTGCCTAAATATTTTTGGGCTGATGTTGTAAGTATAGTATGCTACACTTTGAATAGATTACTTATAAGGCCTATTTTAAAGAAAACCTCTTATGAGCTATACAAAGGTAGAAAACCCAACATTTCTCACTTGAGAGATTTCGGTTGCAAGTGTTTTGTAATAAAAAATGGGAAATAATCACTTGGAAAATTCGATGCTAAGGCTAATGAAGCAATTTTCCTTGGATATTCATTACATAGTAAAGCTTATAATTCAATAAGAGAACTATGTGCATGGAAGAATTTGTACATGTAATTTGTGATGAGTCTAATCCCTCTAAAGAGGAAAAGAAGTGTGATGTAGATGCAGGCCCAATGGAAGAATTTATTCAGCTAGATGATTCCTTAACTAAAAAAAAAGAAGAACCAAGTGCTGAAGCAAAACCATCAACCCCTGTTCAAGTGCCTAAATATTGGAGAACAACAACAGACCTATCACTTGACAACATCATAGGTGAAGTTTCAAAGGGAGTATCTACTAGATCTTCATTAAGAAACCTATGTTGTAATATGGCTTTTGTTTCTCAAATTGAACCTAAGAGTATTAGTTGATCAAGCCTTGAATGATGAACATTGGATGTATGTCATATGATATTTGCTTTGTCGAGAAGCATAAAAAACAATTTTACTAAGCTAATTCTGTAGCACAGAGCTAACCTAGGTTGACTCAGAGACACAATCAATATGGTTCTAGCTTCAAATCATTGGTAATAATAAGAGGGGATTTTGTCAAACAGTTGGTATGCATAAAGTAAAACATGCAAGAACACAAACTAAAATTAAAGAACAATGCAAAAATTAACAAGATTATCAAGGAGTAAAGTAAAATAGATTAGAAAGCATCAATCGAATTCACCAACCCAAGCTATTCGAATCATCATCATTCCCATAAATTGATTCTATCATGAACATTCATTCAATCTCAATAGAAGCAGTTCAATCGATTCTACTCCTAAATTAATTGAAACCACAACCCTAACTGAAATATCATTCAATTAATCTTGTGATTATCATTCAAAATTAGGACATGAATCCATAATCCTAACTCGCTTTCAATCCTAAATGCAGTCATAATCATGAAAACATAATAGATATTGAAGAAGAAGATGAACATTCAAATAGAATTTGAAATACCAAACCGGAACTCCAATTCTTCTCTTGCTTGAGATGGATCCTTGGATTGATTAATGATTTAGCCTTCCATGATGATCACCAAAGAAAGCCCCATGAAATGAGTGCAGTAAAATAAAAAGATAGCAAGATGAAAATGAAGAAGATGAAGAACAATGAATAACAAATGAGAGAAAAATAAAGAACAAGAGTTTGATCCTAAAAACTAAAAAAAAAGAAAAGTAAGTGTTTTTGGAAAAATAGCATTTCACTGGTTTAATCGATTAATATAGGCAAAGAATCGATTATTTTGTTCTTGATGCTTTCTGGAAAATTCTCAAAAACATTTTAATCGATTACACTATCGAATTAATCGATTATTTTGACTTAGATTATACATAATCTGCCTTAGTGACTTTTTTAATCGATTACTACCAAGCTGTAATCGATTACATCATCCATATAGAAAATATCATCTCTAGTTTAATCGATTACCAATTATTGTAATCAATTACAAAGTTCAAAGCATGTTTTCACTATGCCGGCTTTAATCGATTACCAATTATTGTAATCGATTACATAGTTCAAACACATTTTTCACAGTGCCAGGTTTAATTGATTACACATCGGAATAATCGATTAAATTGCTCGTTATAGTTACCCAGAATCATTATGAACATTTTAATCGATTACAGGAGTGTATGTAATCGATTACAAGTGCTAAATAATCGATTACAGGAGCGCATTTAATCGATTACAAGCGGTTACAAAAAATCATTATAAATAGAACCCATACTCAGCTGATTCAAAAACTTGAGTAATTCGTACTCTGAGCATTCAAAAGCATTCTAAACGTTAACTAAGTGATTTTTCTGGGTTCATTAAGTTCTTGCTTCCTTGAAACTCATATGGGTCTTAGGGTTGAGTGAAGCAAGATTTTCTCTTTTCAAAGTTTAAGGAAAGCCATGTTCTGAATTTGTTATTTGCATTCAACCTAGTAAACTCATTCTAATGCATATCATCTTTGGATCATCAGGTGATTTCTTTCCTTACTCTTTGAGTTTGTAATTCTCTTTTGAAACTTGTATTTGCTTGTCTATTGTAAATGAGTTTCTTGCATGAAAAATAGAGATAGTGTTTCTCTAGGGGATGCTGAGTAGTGTTCTCAGTTTGGGTTTGGTCTCTAAGGGTCTAATAGTGTTTTAGACTTCTGAACTTTATCTAGGGTTGATAAAGAGAGGCTTGTATTTTCTTGTAAGAATATTATTTGCAATAGTGGAACTCTACTCTAGTGTTGAATAGAAGAAAACTGGATGTAGCTTCATAGTGTTTGAAGTGAACCAGTATAATTCCGTGTGTATTTCTCTAATTATGCATATTTGATTGTTTTATGTGAATTCTTGTTAACTACTTGATTCTTGAAGCATTACATCTCTTGGGTTGACCTTTGGATAAAGGTTCTTGGTTACTAAAGTGATAAAGATCCAAAAAGGGAAAAACTCTGATTTTGATCAATAAATTTTTAAATTACCAAGCCTAACCAATTCACCCCCCCTCTTGGTTAAGTGTGAAGTGTTCCCATATTTTACAAGAGTAAGCAAATTTTTGCTTGAACAATCTTTCACAAGGGGCCATACTGACAAAACCTTGTTCATCAAAAGGCATGACAATGATATCTTATTGGTTCAAGTTTATATTGATGACATAATTTTTGGTTCTACTAATCAGTTGCTATGTAAGGAATTTTCCTCAGCTGTGCAGAAGGAATTTGAAATGTCAATGATGTGTGAATTAACATTCTTTCTTAGACTTCAAGTAAAGCAAATGAAGAATGGAACATTTCTCAATCAATCCAAATATTGCCTTGAAGTTATTAAGAAGTTTGATATGGAGAAAAGCAAGGATGCTGCAACTCCAATGGCTACATCAACATATCTTGATTCAGATGAAAATGGAAAGAAGGTTGATTAGTCTAAGTTCAGAGGAATGATTGGATCCTTGCTATACTTGACAGCTAGTAGACCTGATTGATGAGTCACTATTTACCTTTATTTTCTCATCTTTCTGTACTCATTTTAATCCCTAATTTGTGTTTAAATGTTCATATTCTGCACTGTTTCTCATTTAGGACTTAATTGGACCGATAATTCAGATTTTAATTAATTTGGATTATTTTAAGTTTAATTATTCCAATTTTTATTTTCAGGGCAGATTAATAATTAAATGGGCTTGGAATTAATGCATGGACTTGAAGATTGGGATGTGGCATCAGCATTTTATTTTCATTTTATTTTATTTTATTTTCATTTTTTGGGCCAAAATTGTTAGGAAAACCCAATTTTCGTTTAGGTCAGTCTCTATATATTTCAATTAATGTGCCCATGCAGAGACACACTAATTTTCGTCTACAACACAGACAGACTATTTTTGTTTAGGGTTTTTAGCATTTTCGTTTTCTGCTTTCTCTCTGTTTTTAGGGTTTTTCGTTTCTGAATACAATTGCGTTTCAATTCAGTGTTATTTCGTTTTTGTTTCAAGTTTCATATCTCGTTTTTGTTTTCTGCTTTCAGTAATTAGATTTAGGTTTTTGTTTTCGTTTATGTTTAATTTCGTTTTTGCAGTTGAATTTGGTTTAATGTTCAGTTTCGTTTCAATTTACGTTTCTGTTGTTAATTTCGAATTAATGGAAGGCTAAATCTAGGGTTGGACCCTAGGACAGATTGCAAACCCTTTAATGGAGGTTCTCTGTTTTTGCAATTCGTTTTCTGCTTGGTTCTTCCTTGTTGGGGTTTTTGTTCTGTATTTTTCGAATTAGAGTCATGCTTAATGATTCTGATATTGATTGATTCAGTAATCTCAGGTTGCTTAATCCTGAGAGCTTGCC
>PYAF01002804.1:3384-27587 GCA_007407185.1 Glycine tomentella | reverse complement strand
GGTTGTATTTAAATTTTGTTTATCATGACTTACCCTATTTTGTGTCTTGTGGTTGACACCTGTGATGACCCCAATTATTTGGGCGAGCAGAGGAACAGTGAAATGGAAGTTGTACAAGAAGATTTGGTGAAGACTGTTGTGATAATTCTCTGTTTGCATGTTCTCTACTGTGCTCTGTATTATGGACTGTATGGACTGTTTAGACTGTTTAAGCATCAAACTATAAACTGGTAATAATGGTTTGTATGGCAAGTATGTATGAATGACTTAAACTACGTTATTTAGATGACGCGTTAACGTTTATATTGTTAAATCATTTTCAAAATTAACAAGAAAATTATTTGAACCTTTATTCTTCCTGTTTTCGAAAAAAAAAACCCGAAATTTTATAAAATAAATATGAATTAAAGTGAAGTAGAAGCGGTCGTTTCACCTTAGATTTTCGAAATTGATTTCTGAATCACGTAATCGATTAACCCGATAGGTAATCGATTACTCCAGAGTGGCACATTTTATGATTTGTGAAGCGTAATCGATTACGACTTAGATGTAATCGATTGCATTAGTCCAATTTTCATACCGAAGCCCAGTTTTAATGATTTTAATTGATTATCTCAATCCTTAATCGATTATTACAGCACGAAATGTAGAAGACAGGGCTTTCTAACTTCTGATACAACTTTCAATCATAGGTATAGAGCTTACAAACAATGATACAACTTTTAATGTATGGAATCAGAGCATTTTAATGATGATACAACCTTATATATTGACTCAACAATGATAATGGCAAGTAGGCATTCAAAATTGCACATGGATCGTATCACAAACAAGCTAGCATATGTTATTTTCATCAAGAATTCTTAGCATGTTTCTAAGAGTGTAAAATCTATCCTTAGGCAGAGGTTTTGTAAATATATCAGCAAGTTGATGATGTGTATCAATAAATTCTGCCTTTATGTTACCTTTTTGGATATGATCTCTTATAAAATGATGTCTAATCTCAATATGCTTGGTCCTTGAATGCATCACAGGATTCTTTGAAATATTAATGGCACTTGTGTTATCACACAGCAGTGGGATCTCCTTTAACTCAACTCCATAATCTTGTAGTTGTTGCTTGAGACGTATGCTTTGTGCACAGCAACTACCAGCTTAAATATACTCAGCTTCTGCAGTGGATAAAGCTACACATGCTTGTTTCTTGCAATGCCAAGAAATAAGTGAGCTTCCAAGGAGATGACAGGTTCCACTAGTGCTCTTTCTATCAAGCTTGCATCCTGCAAAATCTGAATCAGAATAGCCAATAATATTAATAGATGCATCTCTAGGATACCAGAGCCCAACTTTGGGTGTTGCCTTGAGATATTTGATGATCCTTTTTACAGCTGAAAGGTGAGACTCCTTTGGGTTTGCTTGGTATCTTGCACACAGATAAACACTTAACATTATGTCTGGTCTACTAGCTGTTAGATAGAGCAATGATCCAATCATTCCTCTATATTTGGATTCATCTACTTTCTTTCCTTTCTCATCTAAATCAAGATAAGTTGAAGTGGCCATTGGTGTTGCAACATCTTTGCTTTTATCCATTTCAAATTTCTTGATTACTTCAAGGCAATACTTTGATTGATTAAGGAAAATTCCATTCTTCAATTGCTTGACTTGTAATCCTAGGAAGCATGTCAGCTCTCCCATCATAGACATCTCAAACTCTTGTTGCATAGCTGCAGAAAATTCTTTGCAAAGCTTTGGATTAGTTGAACCAAAAATAATATCGTCAACATAAATTTGAACCAGTAAAATATCATTCTTTTTCCTTTTGATGAACAAGGTTTTGCCAACATTGCCCCTTACAAAAGATTGATCAAGTAGAAACTTACTCAACCTTTCATACCATGATCTAGGTGCTTGTTTAAGACCATAAAGGGCTTTCTTAAGTTTGAAAACATGATTTGGATGCTGGAAATCAGAAAATCCTGGAGATTGTTCAACATAAATATCCTCCTCAATGTAGCCATTTAAAAATGCACTTTTCACATCTATTTGAAAGAGCTTAAAACCCATAATACATGCATAAGCAAGTAGCAGCCTAATAGCTTCTAATCTTGCAACTGGAGCATAAGTTTCCTCATAGTCAATATCTTCCACTTGGTTGTAACCTTTTGCAACCAATCTAGCTTTATTTCTGACTATAATTCCACTTTCATCCAGCTTGTTTCTAAAAACCCATTTAGTACCAATAGGCTTAATTGATGGAAGTTTAGGGACAAGTTCCCAAACTTCATTTCTTTTGAATTGATTTAGCTCTTCATGCATGACATGCATCCAATTCGTCTTGCAAAGCATGATTGATATCTTTAGGTTCAATTTGAGAAACAAAAGCCATGTCACAACATAAATTTCTAAGTGAGGATCGAGTAGAGACTCCCTTTGATACTTCACCAATGATGTTATCTAGTGAAAGATCTCTTTTGGTTCTCCACTCCTTAGGCAATTGTTTTGGTGTTGATGAACCTTCTTCAGCACTTGGTTCATTTTTCTCATTGATAGATATTTTCTCCAATTGAATATTCTGCTCTACATTTCCTGCATCATCATCACAAGCTTTTTCTTCTTTTGAGGGGTTAGACTCATCACAAATTACATGGACAGATTCCTCAATGCATATGGTTCTTTTATTGAAAACTCTATATGCCTTGCTTTGTAATGAATATCCAAGAAAGATAGCTTCATCAGCTTTTGCATCAAACTTCCCAAGTGATTCCTTTCCATTTTTTAATACAAAGCACTTACAGCCAAAGGTTTTAAAGTGAGAAACATTGGGCTTTCTTCCTTTATACAACTCATCAAGGGTTTTCTTCAAAATAGGTCTTATGAGAAGTCTATTTAAGGTGTAACAAATTGTATGAACAACATCAGCCCAGAAATATTTGCGTAAATTTGTTTCATTTAGAAGTGTCCTAGCACCTTCCTCAAGTGATCTATTTTTCCTCTCCACAACACCATTTTGTTGAGGTGTTCTTGGAGCTGAAAAATTATGGTAAATTCCATTTTCTTCACAGAATTTTTCAAAATCTTCATTTTGGAATTCTCCACCATGATCACTTCTAATTGAAACAATTTTACACCTATTTTCATTTTGAATAACTTTGGTTAATTTTCAAAAAGAATGGAAAGCATCACTTTTGGATTTCAAAAACAATGTCCAAGTGAATCTAGAGAAATCATCAACAATGACTAGTCCATAGTAATTACCCCCTAAACTTATAGTTCTTGAAGGACCAAACAAATCCATGTGTAAAAGCTCAAGTGGTCTAGAGGTGGAAACAATGTTTTTGCTTTGAAAAGAGATTTTAGTTTGTTTCCCCTTTTGACATGCATCACACAATTTGTCCTTCTCAAATTTGAATTTTGGCAAGGCAATAACTAAGTCCCTCTTAATAAGCTTATTCATATGATGCATATTTATATGACTTGCTCTCCTATGCCATAACCATGTTTCATCTATTTTACTCAATAAGTGTAACGCCTCCTTTTACTCTCTCGTGTTTGTTTGATTTTAGAAGAAATCTCATGTCCGCTTTGTATTAGAATCATATTGATTATAAATTTTACGAAAATTCTTTTCGCTTTGCTTGCAGTTTTTACTAATCGTCTATATCATAAATGAATTCTCTACCTTCACGGTTTAATCATAATAATAAAGTACAGTCCAACAATACAGTTCAAAGTATAGTTCATTATACAGTCCCAAATACAAGCCAATGTAAAATACAAATAATTTAAATCTAGTACAATTCATCAATACATCCTCAGCATCTTCTCTTCATAATCATCCACTGCTTTACTGTTTCCCTGCTCGCCCAAATAAATTGGGGTCATCACAGGTGTCAACCACCGACACAAAATAGGGTAAGTTTATGACAAACATAGTTTGAATAAAACATATATAAACACAGATGGATAAAACCTTAATTATAAAAATGACCACACAACACATACAGTATACAGAACAACATACGCATACCCATCGTGTGATGCATGAGATGCATGCTCATCTTTTTATATGATGCATGACTGAGATCTCAGGTTCTCATTAAAGGGTATCATAGTCAAGATAGTTCCGCCCACTCCAGTGGAACACACCTCCACTCTGAGGTATTAAACGGTACCATAGTCAAGATAGTTCCACCCACTCAAGTGGAACAGTCCCACCCACTCCAGTGGAACACACCTCCACTCCAAGGTATCAAATGCAAATGGAATATGTAATGGCTTGCTTTTATTTTTATTTACTTTTTACCATTTATTTTATTTCTCAAATTCTCATATCAGATAGTCCCACCCACTCCAGTGGAACATACTTCAAAACTCAACATCTTTGACAACTCATGGCATATGCTTTTTAAACAACAAGTAAAACTTCTTTCAACCATCACATAAAGTTTTACACCACATCTAAGCAAACAGCCATAGTTCAACTTCATAATTTCTTCACAGATAAGTCATAGTTCATCAAACACATGGTGACCACCATAGGAAACACTCAGCAACACATGAAATAATACATAACTTTTGTTAAAGCAACCAACCATGCAAATATAATTCAAATTTAACAACAAGGATTCAAGCCAAACATTCTTAAACATATTTTATTTATTGTAACAAATTATCAAACACATGGTGTGCAAGCTTGAATTCTTAGAATTCTTTAAAGAAAGCTTCCTAAACCTTAATCTTTATAAAATTCAATATAATTCTAAGAATAAATAAACATGTTTTCAACATAGTTCTAGCATAGAATAGACATGCTTTAAGAATCTACAAAACACTTTTAATTGGAACCTACAAGCTTTAGTAGAACATAAAACACTTTCATTTTAATAAAATATTTCATTAACCATTTGTTTTCCTTCTAAAATAGCCATAATACCCACAATTCTAAATACCTTTCATTCCTTCATTAAGTTAAGCTCTAATCAATTATTCTTTAACCTAAGACCAAGTCACTTATTCAAGTAATTATGTATCTAGCAATTCTTAGTTGTTTAAGGCATTTTAACAAACACTTAGTCTACAAAACTTAATGAAATAAAACAAGGAGTAATATTCAAACTAAGCTTATCATAAACTCCCCCATACCTTGTTTTCCTTAAGCTTTTTGAACAACTTTCCTCCTTTGAGATTGAATGATTCTTGCTCCTAGTGCTCTTAGGTTTTTCATGAGATTTTCTTAAGGCTAGTGGACTTGGTTTGCTTTTTAGTAAAAAGTATAATTTGAAATTGATGAAGAAGGTGAAAATGAGAAGAAAATAAGATACAAGATTGCACGGCTAGGCCACTTCTTGGTTTGGAAGATGTTTTGAAGTGTAAAAGTGATGTAAGGCTAAGATGGTTGCACGGTTCCTTCACTAATTTATATAAAATTGCTTCCCTAAAATGCTATTGAGGCCTTGGTGCACGTTCACCTCCTTAGGCCAAGATTCCTTTGGCTAAAAATCTTGTATTAATTATGACTACTTTCCATTTGTTTAGTTTTTATTGGCCAAGTAATCATTTCCTCACAAGTGGCTTCCTTCTTGATTTTTCTATATTCTCCTAGCTTTGTACGTATACTCCCTCTCAATTTCCTCTTAATTTCTGGCCCTACTCTTTTGGAATGCAAATATCTTTCCAAGTCATCATGTCTTGCTTTCTATTTGTTTCAATTTCATTGGCTATCCAATCCTTACCCTCCATGTGTCATAATTCATGAATTTTCTATACTTCTCCCTTGATATTGTATCATACGGCCAACACTTGATCTTAAATAACCAAATCAACAAATTTTCCTTTTATTCCAGGTAATAGCCAAATTCTAATTTCTTATTGGTCCATATTACCTTTAATTATTAAAATTACTAAACTAACTTATTTCGGAAACCTATTCCTCTCATAATTAAGAGAAAATTCTATAGATTATTTCCACACTTTTCTTATAATTTTCTGATACCCGAGGTAATCTAGATTAATCTCTTTTCAACCAATCTTCCCAAAATTTGTAGAAATTCTATTTTAGGGTTCTTTGCCTCCAACCTTGCTGATAATTTATTATCTAAGAGTATTTTATCCTATATTCAGGTTCCCACAAATTTCTAAAGTCATTTTGGTCATTTTTCACCTAAAGGGCATTTTGGTAATTTTACCACTTACCCTAGGGGTATAATCGTCATTTCAAAAAAATATTCAGAGTATCTCTGTAATTGTTGCCCTAAAGATATTCTTGGACATCCCAAGGTATTTATAAAATTTCCTTCTTAAAATATCTTGCTAAAATACCTAGGGGCATTTTGGTCATTTTTAAAATGTCTAGGGGCGTTTTTGTCATTTTGCCCTAAATTTTTCTAATGCCTCTCATTAACATTTTACTCTAGTAATTGACTGTAATTCTCAAAATTTTGGGGTGTTATAATAAGCATGTGGTTTTGTGAAACAAAGCATGATCAATAGAGAGTAGATACACATTACCTTTCCTTTTGCCTATATGGATTACCTCATCACTCTTACCATCACAAATCAAACAGCAATCTTGATTGAAAGAAATCTTGTAGCCTTTGTCACATAATTGACTAATGCTAAGCTAGTTATGTTTCAGCCCTTCAACATAAAGCACATTACTGATTTTGGTGTTTAAGCTGTCACCAATGTTCCCTTCACCCATAATCTTTCCTTTGTTGTTATCTCCATAAGTGACAAAGCCCCCTTCTTTAAATGTAAGATTCTTGAGCAGGGACATGTCACCCGTCATGTGTCTTAAGCATCCACTATCAAGATACCAAAGAGAAGAGCTTGCTCTAAGACACACCTACAAAAGAAACAAATTACTTCAAAGGAATAGGTACCCATTTTCCTATGGGTCCAAGTGGGTTAGCTGTTTTCTTTTTCTTTTCTACCCAAATGCATTCACCATTTGGGACATAAAGCCTTCTTGCAAAACAATGAAAAACTGTATGACATCTTTCCATACAATAGTGACAAGTTACATCATTATATCTTTTTTTAGAGAACCTCCTTTGATTGACTCTTGGCTTTCTTTTTTGCTTCTGTTTTGGGAGTACAAATGTAGTCTTTTGAACATTTTTAAAGTTCTTTTTATAGCCCAAACCAGAGGTGTCTCCATATAGTTTTTGGGCACTTAACATTTCATCTAAATCACATTTTCCCTTGTTGAGTTTTTCCAAGATGTCAATCAAATCTTAGTTCTTTGAGACTTGCTGCATATACTTTTCTTCTTGATTGATTCTGTATTCTTCAAATACTTTTTGCAGCATTTTATACTTGTCACTAGATGTAGAGGAAGAGGTGCACACACATCCACTTGATTTGTAACTAGAATTCAGATTTTCATTCTCTTTCTTCAGGTTACAAATTTCAGTTTGTAGCTCCATTATTTTGGCAAGATGATCTTCCATGTTCTTTTTAAGCTTGCTGTTAGACTTAGCCATCTTTTTTGCTTCTTTGTGCATCTCTTGAAATGCTAAAACAGCTTGTTCAAGTTCAGAAGTTACCTCCTCATCTTCATCCAGTAGATCATCATCTTCTTCATGGATGATTGAGGTTAGACGCATGTTTGCTTCTTCCATATCAACAGAGGATTCAGAAGTGGAAGATTCATTTTCTTCCCATGCAATGTATGCTCTTCTAGGCTTAGCTTCCTTCTTCCCTTTGCTGTCTTGCTGCTGTTTCTTCAGGTAAATGGAACATTCTGACTTAATGTGACCAGATTTGCCACATTCGAAGCAAGTATAGCTGTTGTCCAATTTCTTGAAGTTGTTGGTGCTGTTGTTTGCTGAATTGTTCTTGTTGTTTCTTGAAAATTTTCTGCCCTTGTTCTTCTTCATAAATTTACTGAACTTTTTCACAATCAAGTTCATGCTTTCATCTTCCTCCTCATCACTAGAGTTTTCATCTTTCTCCACTTTGGGTGCTACAGATTTCAGTGCTAATCCCTTGCTTTTCTTTTCTGCTTCTTCACCAAAGGTTAGTTGAGACAATTCAAACTCATATTCAAGCAACTTACCAAAAAGTGCAGCCATTGTCATTTTTGAGAGATCCTTTGATTCCTTGATGGCTGTGACTTTGGGTTGCCATTAGTGAGACATTTCAGAATCTTGATGTTAAGTTCTTCAGCATCAAATGTTTTGCCAAGTCCCAAGAGGTGATTCACTATATGTGTGAACCTTGTTTGAAGCTGGGAGATACTCTCATTTTGATTCATCTTGAACATTTCATATTCATGAATCAAAGAATGCTTTCTTGACCTTCTTACTTCCTCAGTTCCTTCATGGGTGATTTCCAACATCTCCCACATCTCCTTGGCACTTGTACAACGAACGGTTCTGAAAAATTCATCAGAAGATAGAGCGGAGGTTATCATGTTTTTTGCCTTGAAATCATATTGAACAATTCTTTTTTCATCATTAGTCATTTCATCCCAATCTTTGGGAATCATGTTGTTATCAACTACTTTAATAGGCACTCTAGGACCTTTCTCAATGGCATTCCATGCTTCTGGATCATTGGATTAGATAAAGATCTTCATTTTATTTTTCCAAAAGCTGAAATGCTCCCCCTCAAACAAAGGAGGTCTGTTTAAGGATGCTCCTTCCTTAAAGGTTATTTGTGATGTGCTCATTTTAAAAAAAAATGCAGTGATCTTGAGTATCTTACTAGACCTAGCTCTTGATGCCAATTGTGGAAAATAAGGAACATTTCACACTTAACCAAGAGGGGGGTGAATTGGTTAGTCTTGGTAAATTAAAAATTTCTTTGATGAAAAACAAAGTTTCAAATCAGAGTTTTATTGCCCTTTGGATCTTTATCACAAAACCAAACAAGAATCTTTATCCAAGATTAATCCAAGACTTGTTATGCCACAAGAACACACATTCAAAACAGAATTCACACAAGTATAATCAAAACTGCAGAATATAAATCAAAACACAAGATTTATACTGGTTCACCTCAAAACCTATGGGGCTACATCCAGTTTCTTCTACTTAACTCTAGAGTAGAGTTCCACTATTGCAAATATTGTTCTTACAAGTATTTACAAGCTTCTCTTCATCAACCCTAGATGAAGTTCAGAGATCTAAAACCCTATTAGAACCTTAGAAGCCACACCCTATTCAGAGATCTAAAACCCTATTCACCTGATGATCCAAGAATGAAATGCATATGAATGAGAATATCAGGTTGAATGCATGAACAATTATGCAGAACAACTTTCCTTAGCTTTTGTGCAAAATTGACTTGCTTCACAAACACCTTAGTGACCCATGAATAAATCAATGGAAGCAAGACTCTATCAATCCAGAAGAATGCCTTTGTGAATCCGTAGAAAGCTCTTACAATGCTCAGAATTCGAAAAAATCAAGTACTAAATGAATCTGTATTTGTTGTGAATCACAAGAGGCAAGGGTTCAATTTATAGCGAATTTCGAAACAGAATTAATCGATTAAAAGTGCTCCCCACGCTTCTGTAATCGATTAAAACGACCTGGGTAAGTTCAGGATTTTAGTTAATGGATTAAATAATCGATTAACCCGATGCGTAATCGATTAAACCAGACTTGAGCAAAACTCCTGTTTAAGTAAAATAATCGATTACATTCCACGACAATCAATTAAACCAGAGCAAGCTTAAATCTGGTTTGTGTAATATACTCGATTACATTATTTGGTAATCGATTAAACTAATGTGAGTGCAAAATATGAATTGAACTATATAATCGATTACAATCAGTGGTAATTGATTAAGGCAGAGTGACTGTATTTTCAAAATGATCTTGTAATCGATTACGACCCTATGGTAATCGATTATACCAGTCACTGGGCCAAATTCTAAGTATGCTAAGGTTCAAGTAATCGATTAAACCGATGTGGTAATCGATTAAAGTGTTCTTGAAAATTTTCCAGAAAGCTTATGAACAAAATAATCGATTCTTTCGATGCCATAATCGATTAAAACAGACTTAGCCTATTTTTCAAAAATACTTAGCTTCTTTTAAAGTTATAAATCAATTCCTTAGATTCTATATGATGCAATGCTTAAAATATATGAATGATATGTATGCAAAGCTTGGATCATCATAGTGCTTTCAATCTTTTTACATTAAATCACAATCTTTCATCTTCTAAGCTTGAACCATGTTGAGAGCCAAAACATCCAAGACTTCACATGCTTGATTCTTCACTTGATTTTCTTGTAGCTCCCCCTCAAATCAACAGAAAGTTGATGAGTCAAAGTACAGAGGAATGATTGGATCATTGTTATATTTGACAGCTAGCAGACCTGATATAATGCTCAGTGTTTGTTTGTGTGCTAGATATCAAGCGAATCCTAAAGAATCACACCTTACTGCTGTCAAGAGAATTTTGAAATATCTCAAAGCTACACCAAGAGTTGGTCTTTGGTATCCAAAAGGTGCTTCTTTAAATATTATTGGTTACTCTGACTCTGATTTTGCAGGTTGCAAATTAGATAGGAAAAGCACAAGTGGCACTTGTCATCTGCTAGGAAGCTCATTAATCTCATTGCATTGCAAAAAGCAATCCTGTGTGGCATTATCCACTACTGAAGTTGAATACATTTCAGCTGGAAGTTGTTGTGCTCAAATCTTGTGGCTTAAACAGCAAATGCTTGATTATGGAGTGGAACTGAATACTATTCCTCTGCTATGTGACAACACAAGTGCTATCAACATATCAAAGAACCCAATAATGCATTCAAGAACAAAGCATATTGAGATAAGACATCATTTCCTTAGAGATCAGGTTCAAAAAGGTAACATAAAGGTAGAATTCATTAACACCAATCATCAACTAGCTGATATATTCACAAAACCATTATCTAGAGATAGATTTTATACTCTTAGAAACATGCTAGGGATCCTTGATGAAAGCAACATTATCTAGCCAGTTTGTATGTGTTTTATGTGATGATTGAAAACCTATATGTCACTTAATGATTAAGTGTTTGGATAATTGTCAAAAAGCTGCTAAAATGCTCTGCATCTGATTTATTCTCTGTAGTAATCGATTACACCACGAGTTAATCGATTAAAATCATTAAAAATCAAGTTTGGAACGAAATTAGTAATCATGTAATCGATTACACACAAATGGTAATCGATTATTCTTCACATTTTCAGAAATCACTTACCTCTGGAATAATCGATTACACATCGGGATAATCTTTTACATTGTTCAAAATTCTAAAACTAAAAGCATGACTCACTGTGATAATTGTTGTGTACTCGGCAAGTGCACCGATCGCTCAAGTAATAAAGTGATAAGAAAAGTTATCGTCCCACGAGGATTGTTTGATCAATTAAATCATAAATTAAATCGATAAGTTGGATAACAAAAGGTATGAGAGAAATGTGTTGTTGTGTGTGTGCAAGGTGAATTAAAATCCAACTATTAACATAAAGTATTATGACAAAATAGATAATGGTTGTACCAAACGTAGGCTAATGTAGCTAGGGAGACCCACACCCCATGCTCCTGACATTCTTACATGGATTGTTTGTAACATTCATCTATACTAGCTACTCAATCATGCATCCTCATTCAAAAATAGTTAAGCCCTAATCCCTTAGTGACATTAACCCTTTAACCCTTTTCAATACCCTAATCCCTTAGTAGCATTTATTAGGTTAAGCATTAAGTGATGCACTAGAAAGATTGCAAGCCTACATCCCTATCCCTAGGTGATGTAAAACAAGCCACCACACTTGGTTCCAAGACTAAAGCCCCAATATCCCTATTGTGAACCCTAGCTCTGAGCTCTCAACTAGGTTGATCAAGTCTAGAGAAGAGATAAAGATATTCAAGCAAAGTGTAATGAAATAACATAGCATTAATGAACAATAGCATTCAATCCATTCCAAATGAGATTTACATAGAGTGTTTGCCTAACTACAAAAGAAAACTAGCCAAACCTAAACATGGATGGCCTTGGCACAACAAAAAGAAGCATGCTTGCTGATATACAAGAAAGAGGAGGAAGGGAAGAGGGAACACCCACACCCTAGAATCAACTCCCAAGCTTTCTTCCTCTTCCTTTGGTGAATATTTCGTCCAAAAAGCCCCCAAAACTGAAGTGGCTTCTGTTATTTATGCTTGGGTAAGTGAAATCCCAAGATTGGCCTTTGACAGCTTTGCAGAACTGCAGATTCAAGGTCTGGCGTGGATCGCGCCACTATTTAACTCTGGCGCTAATGGCGCGGGTTGCGGCGCTGATGGAGCCAGCTTCCCGAATGGATGGCGCTGATGGCGCGGTAGGTGGCGCGGATCGCGCCACAACTTCCAGCTGGAGCCATAGTTGGCGCGGATCGTGCCACAACTTCAATTCTTCTGATCTGCAGCTCTTTTTGCTCAGGTTTCATGCCAAACACTTCAATCTTGACCAAATTATGTCATTAAAGCATATGCGTCATATTCACACCAAATGGAAGCTATTTATCATATAAATTGATGCATTTAATGGCTTAATTAAGCTTGGAAACATCATGTGCTATGCACATATCAATAATTGATTACAGAAGATTTGTAATCGATTACTGTTCATATCTGAAATAACTCTCACTCTGTGATAATCAATTACCACTCGGGATAATCGATTACTTATGACCCTGATACTTGTTCAATTGATGCAAGCTCTGGAATAATCGATTACTTTAAGAAAGAATCGATTACTGGTCATCTTCAACATCTGGTCAAGAATGAAATAATAGATTACTTATGAAATTAATCGATTACCATGTGTTTTAAATAAGCCTAATTGCTTTGGAATAATCGATTACATTACGAAATAATCGATTATTCATGCTGTTGTATGAAATCTGACAGGTTTTTAATGGATAATCTAATTGCCCAATTCGTTTAATAACCAACCCAATGTCATTAAACTGTCACCAACAGCTATATTTTTTGAAATTATGGACGTTAAATGTCTGATTTATGCCTATAAATAGAGAATTGGAAGCCTTAGACAATCTGCACCTATTCTCTTCTATCTCTCTACATTTTCTGCATATTTTCTGTGTCTAAACTGTGTCCAAACCTTCCATTCTAACCATGTCCAATCCCACACCCAAGAGAGTAAGAACCACAAAAAGGAAAGCTGGTGAGTCTTCCTCAAATCCCCCTGCACCTCAGCCAACCAATAGATTAGACTTATGGTTTTCATCCGAGGCTGATAAAATGAACTATCTGCAGTTCAATGCCACAAAACCAGTGGCCAACCCTAAATACATTGAGCTTGATTGGTTTATTAGGCAAGGATTCCAGTTTCCATCCGACTTAGAGTCCCAAAGCCTTAGGAGATTCTTAGAAATGAAGGGTACTTTCTACCCTGATCATGTTAAGGTCTTTTACACCTGCTTGAAGGGCTCAATGCAGGGTGACATGAGGTCAAAGGTTAAGGGAGTAACCATGCACATTACTCCTAAAATATGGGAAACAGTAGCGGGGGTAGTTTGTGAGGGAGCCCGTAGGTTTGATGAAGATCCAGAGGGGTATAGCAAGATGGACACCTACAGAAGCATGCTCCATGATCCTCACATGAGGCTAAGGACCAGACTTGGCACAGGTCCTATGACTGCTGAGGATAGGTTACTGCATTATTTGATCACATACATCATCACTCCAAGGGCTACAAATCATGCCCAAGCAACTGATGAGGATCTTCAGTTGGTGTATGGGCTGAAGCATCACATTCCTATGAACTGGGCCCTTATTTTTGAAGAAATAATGCTGAAATCAAAAAGGTTGGTCAATTACCCTTTTCCCTACCTAGTGTTTGTGTCTAGGCTGATTGATCATTTCAACATTGATGTTGAAAATGGAGTTGTAGACAACACAAACTCTTACAACAGCCAAATCAAGGAGAAGCACTTGACCAAGATGGGTATGAGAAAGACACCCAATGTTGGGTGATGGCAAATCAAATGGCTGAAGAACAAGGAGAAATGGTGGCTGATTCTGATGAAGAACATCAGCAACCACAACAACAACAACAGCCTGCACAGCCAGTCTTCACAGACTTTGAATCTTTGATGATTCAAAGGATGGACTCCATGCTGAAGCTTCAAGAAGACTTCAAGGCTGAAACTCATGAAGCCTTAGAAGAAATTAGAGAAAGGCTTGACTCAATTGAGGCTAACATGGATGATAAAGCCTTTGTTGAGTTCTAGGATTGTTTAGATTTGCCTATGTTTGCTTAAATTTCTATTTGTTATGAACAATGTTATGTTATGTTTCTTTAAAATTAGTTTCTTTTGAAGTTCACATGTACTGCCCTATATGATATTCATATTAATGAATTATGCTTTCCAGTTTTATATCTGCTGTGCCTACCTTATTTTTGACTTTTAACAAGCCAAATAGGGGGAGAATTGATTAAGGGGGAGTGAGTTTAAAATCACTCTGTTTGCCCCTGTTTTTTGGTTCAGTTTTGGCCAAAATTTTGATTTGAATGAGTGTTGGAATTTAGGGGGAGTAATTGTGTAAAATTAAAATCAATCAATTGGTATAGTGCTTAATTGAATAATTCATGAGTCACATGTGCTTTAACACTTGTTTTTTGGCAAGGTATTGAAAGTTTTATAGGTGTATAAAGCTTGATGTTCAACAATGGCTTTTCAAATTTATCTCCAAGTATCTGTGCTTAATCAAATTGAAGATTTGGCATGTTTAAAGCCAAAAAAGGGGGAGATTGTTGATTCAATTGAAGCCATGTACAAATGAGCAAGGAATCAAGGCTTAAGTGTTTTGTGCTTTCAACATGCTCAAGGATAAAAGTTCCAAGAAAGCTTGAAGACCAATTTGATTAATGTAAAAGGGAGTTTATGATCTGATAATCCAATTGAGCATATCATGCATGAATCATTCATCTAGGATTGTTAGATTAAAGGACTAAAAAAAGGCAATTAACTAGAAAGGCATTTAACAAGCAAAGTTTTTGGAAAAATGAACCTTTACTGCATTAATCGATTACATAAGTATTGGAATTGATTATTTTGTTCTTTGTGCCTTTTAGAAAACAAATCAAGAACATAGTAATCGATTACTTACAAGGCCAAAATAGGAAAATCATACTGTCTGTCTTAATCGATTACAGATGGTCGTAATCGATTACATCCGTGCCTATGGTAAACATGTTCTACTGAGGTAATCGATTACATATCGTTTTAATCGATTACGTAGTTGATTTGAAAAATATGTGTCTAACTGTCTTAATCGATTAACATAGTCAGTAATCGATTAATCAATGCATTTAGAAAAACATGTCTGTCTGGTTTAATCGATTACTTCACGGAATAATCGATTATATTGTTCATAGCCTAAACTCAGAACACATCAGGAGCACTTTAATCGGTTACATTCTTGAATTAATCGATTACAAATGCGAAATAATCGATTACAAGCGTGTTTAATCGATTATTTTTAGTTAGAAAGCTGTTATAAATAGAACCCACTGCTCTGTGTTTTTGTAACTTGAGAATTTTGAAATCTGAGCATTCACAAACATTCACAAGCTTTCATTAGTGACTTTCTGAGTTTCAAAAGTCATCTTGGCTTCACAAATTCTTATGGGTTTTTGATTCAAAGAAGTGAAGCATCATTGTTCATCAAAGCATAAGGAAAGGAATCCATTGAGTTTGTAATCTGTCATTCAACCTGTTGAATCATTCATTTTGCATGAGTTCTTGGATTATCAGGTGATATCTTTCCTTATTCTTTCAAGGTGTAAAACTGTTGTTTGATTTTTTGTAAAAATTTGTCTATTGTAAATGGGTTTCTTACATGTTTAGAGATAGTGTTTCTCTAAGGACAGTTGAGTAGTGTTCTCAGTATGGGTTTTGGTCTTTAAGGGTCTAATAGTGTTTTAGACTTCTGAACTTTATCTAGGGTTGATAAAGAGAGGCTTGTAATTGCTTGTAAGAATATTTTTGCAATAGTGGAACTCTACTCTAGTGTTGAGTAGAAGAACTGGATGTAGCTTCATAGTGTTTGAAGTGAACCAGTATAAAAATCAGTGGCTAATCTTTCTTCTCGCCTATTAATCTCTTAATTGCTTTGTTTGTGAATCAATCTTATTGCACAGAAAGTTATACTCTGTTTTCTATTCTTCTTGGATAAGGAATTTGATTGAATATTGATTCTTGGTTTTAGAACAATTTTTAACGTGATAAAGATCCTGTGGTAACTCTGATTTTAAATTTTAAATTTACCAAGATTCAACCAATTCACTCCCCCTCTCTTGGTTGTGTTGAAGTATTCTATTCATTTTCACATTATGGTGTTCGACATAAAGTAGCTTCTCCATATTACCCACAGACTAATGGGCAAGCTGAAGTTTCCAATAGAGAAATCAAGAGAATTTTAGAAAAGACAGTTGCCCAGCCAAGGAAAGATTGGTCTCAGAAACTTGATGAAGCTCTCTGGGCATATAGGACAGCTTACAAAGCACCCACTGGGCTTACCCCATTTCAGCTGGTTTATGGCAAATCTTGCCATTTACCAGTGGAACTAGAACATAAAGCTTTCTGGGCCTTAAAATTCTTTAATTTTGATTCCAATCTTGCAGGTGAACAAAGGAAGCTACAGTTGTATCAATTGGAAGAAATGAGGCTGTCAGTTTATGAGAATTCCAAGCTTTACAAAGAAAAAGTTAAATTTTATCATGATAAAAAGATTTTAAAAAGGAATTTTCATCCTGGACAAAATGTTTTGTTATTTAACTCTCGATTGAGATTGTTTCCAGGAAAGCTGAAGTTGAAATGGTCTGGACCTTTCATTATAAAGGAAGTCAAGCCACATGGAGCTGTGATACTCTAGGACCCCAGTACAAAAAGAATGTACTGTAAATGGAAGTAGACTCAAGCCGTATCTAGGTGGTGAATTTGGAAGACTCACCACTGTGATACAACTTCAAGACATTTGAGCTGCAACGCGTCCAGCTAACACGACGTAAAAGAAGTGCTTCTAGGAGGCAACCTAGTAAGGAACGTTTTTAAAATTTTTACTAATATTTTTATATATAGATATATGTATATATAGATTTCTAAAATAGTAAATATAGGTTAGAATATAAATAAGTAGTATTTTTAAAATAGTATAGGTAGTATATCCTTTAAAAAAAAAATTGGTTGTTTAACTCGCCCAGGCGAGTGCATATAGGCCAAATTGGCTGCCTGGGCGAGCCTATTCGTGCAGACCACAACCCAGCAAGGTACAAAGTCTTTTACTTAGTGATTTTTTTTTCTTTTTCACGTGCTTTTACCTTGGTTTCTTCCTTTGTGCTCCCTCTGTCCATCTAACTCGCCCAAGCTGCTGCGCACCTTCATTTTCATCCCATTTCTTGCTTTTTGATCCCAAGTAAGTACCTCTTCTGCATATACTCAAATTCTAAGTATTATTATTCTTTTATAAGCTAGTATGTTAGTATGAAGTGATCTTTTTGCCTTCATTCTACTCAAAAACATAACTAGGTTTTTACATTTCATTCCAATTATTTGTTATGTCTTGAGTACTTTTGCTGTATATAATTGAATTGGTCACTTCTCCCTCTCATTTCATTGCAAAATTTTGGTATAGGTATATGCCAAGTTAACCATTTCAAGGTCCAAAACTTTGTGCACACTAGGTGTTTGTTAAAATGTCATAATGAAATCAGTTTCTATGTTGCACACTAATGGTTCACAGAGCTGATTTTAAATACCCTCCATGTTTGTCAAGATCATAACTTAGGCCAAACCATTCAAATAGTGAAAATGAATAGAATACTTCAAATCAACCAAGAGGGGGGGTGAATTGGTTGAACCTTGGTAAATTAAAAATTTAAAATCAGAGTTTTCCAAAGGATCTTTATCACTTTAAAAATTGTTTCAAAACCAAGAATCAATATTCAATCAAATTCCTTTTTCAAGAAGAATAGAAAACAGAGTATAACTTTCTGTGCAATGAAATTCATTCACAAACAAAGCAATTAAGAGATGAATGAATGAGAAGAAAGATTAGCCACAGATTTTATACTGGTTCACTTCAAACACTATGAAGCTACATCCAGTTCTTCCACTAAACACTAGAGTAAAGTTCCACTATTGCAAAACATATTCTTACAAACAATTACAAGCCTCTCTTTATCAACCCTAGATAAAGTTTAGAAGTCTAAAACCCTATTAGACCCTTAGAGACCAAAACCCACACTGAGAACACTACTCAGCTGTCCTTAGAGAAACACTATCTCTAAACTTGCAAGAAACCCATTTAAAATAGACTAATCTTTACAGAAATTCAAATAACAGTTTTACACCTTCAAAGAATAAGGAAAGATATCACCTGATAAACCAAGAATTCATGCACATGAATGATTCAACAGATTGATTGACAGATTACTAACTTAATGCATTCCTTCCCTTATGCTTTGATGAACAATGATGCTTCACTTCTTTGAATCAAACAATCATGTGAAGTTGTGAAGCCTAAGAGTGTTTAGTAACTCAGAAAATTCACTAATGAAAGCTCAAGAAGGTTTGTGATTGCCCAGAATTCGAAATCTCAAAAGTTACAACCCTCAGAATAGTGGGTTCTATTTATAACAGTTTTCTAACTGAAAATAATCGATTAAACCCGCTCCAGTAATCGATTATTTTGCATATGTAATCGATTAAATCAAGACTGTAATCGATTAAAATGCTCCTAATAAGTTTTGGGTTTGAGCTATGAACAATATAATCGATTATTCCATGAAGTAATCGATTAAACCAGTCAGCCATGATTTTCTAAATGTACTTTGTAATTGATTATCACAATGTGTAATCGATTAAGTCAGTGAGCTTTGTTTTCCTAAGCATCCATGTAATCGATTACCGATTTATGTAATCGATTAAGCCAAAGAGTTCCATATCTCATAAGAAGCCTGAGTAATCGATTAATCCGATATGTAATCGATTACAATGTTCTTTTTTTGTTTTCTGAAAGGCTCGAAGAACAAAATAATCAATGTCATAGCCTTTGTAATCGATTAATGCAGTAGGAACTTATTTTTCCAAAAACTTTGTTAATTTAAATGCCTTTCTATTTAAATGCTTTTACTAAGATCTTTAATCTATCAACCCTAGATGAATGATTCATGCATGATATGCTCAATTGGATTATCAGATCATAAACTTCCTTTTACATTAATCAAATTGGTCTTCAAGCTTTTCTTGGAACTTTTATCCTTGGTCATGTTGAAAGCACAAAATACTTGAAGCTTGATCCTTGTTCATTGATGTCTGGCTTCACTTGAATCAACAAATAGAAGCATCAATTTGTGCATTTTTGTGTAAAGTACATGGCCTTTTATTTTGACATGGTAAAGCACTAAATTACAAAACCTATAACTTAGGAAATTTTAGCATTAAGTGTTATACCAAAAACATGGTCACTGTATATAAAACCATGGGCTGAATTACTTGCTTAAACTTATGCATTAGAAACATAGTAATTTTTGCTATAAGTGTCTTGATTTCACTTCACATAAGGGCTGCCACTTATCCATCATGATTGTTACATGCTTAAATCTATTTTAAGTTATTTCAGATGGCTCCTAAGAAGTTACAGAATAAGAGAGCTCGCAATGAAGGTTCCAGTGCACCTCCACCTGAGGATTTTATTTATGATGAGCAGAGGTTTAGAAGCAAAGAGCACCAACTCAGGTTTGAAGCAATCAAGAACTGGTCTTTCCTTAAAGAGAGAAGAGGTCAGCTATTAAATTAAGAATATCCAGAATTTACGGCTGAACTTGACCGACGTAGATGAGGGCCACTAGCTACACCATTGCCGAAATTCGACCCTGAAATTGTGCTAGAATTTTATGCCAATGCATGGCCTTTGGAGGGAGCATTGTTTGCCAAGCGCTCATTTGTCAGAGGTCAGTGGATTCCCTATGATGTTGATGCCATAAATCAGTTTCTAGGCAATCCACTAGTCCTCCCAGAAGGACATCTTTGTGAATACATGGAAAGGCGTAACAACTTTGATGAAGAAGCAATGATCCAGCTCCTATGCATTCCAGGGTGTGGCTTCGCTCGCAACACAGCAGGTTACAGGGTAAGATTAATGAGAACAAATATGACCACCCTTACTCAAATTTGGATGACCTTCCTGTTAAGCAACATTATGCCTAGTGACCACAATTATGATCTTCCTATGCTTAAGTGTCAACTAGCCTATAGTATTATAACTCAGCTTAGCATTGACATGGCTCAAATCATTTCAGATTCTATCCACCAGTTTGTTATTCTAGAGCCACCTAGGCATCCTTTTAACCCTAAGCGAGCTAATAGGGCTCTTGGATTCCCTGCTCTGATTATTGGTTTATGTCAGCTTTTTGGAATCCAAGTCCATCCCTCTAGGATTATTCGCCCTCCTATTAACCGTGCTTTTATTGAAAAACACTGTTTAGCTAGACAGGTAGAGCAACAGCCCGCTCCTGAGTCAGCTTCTTTGGAGTCTATCTCTGCCAACATGCAGAGAATGGAGCTTCAAATACACACATACATGCAGCCTATAGCGGAGTAGCAAGCTGCCAACTTCAGACGACAGATGCAGCTAAATGAGAGTTTTTACCACTATACACTGCATCAGCACCGACAGGATCCTAGCCCATTCCCATAGCCTACTCTCGATCAGTTTAGAGCACATGTAGCATGGCCTGGGGACAGGCCAATCTTTCAGGAGGAGGTGGGAGGCTCCACAGCCCAGCAGGACCCTACAGTTGAAGACCCTGCAACTACAGCAGCAGCAGAAGGAGAGGCGGCGGATGATTTGGAGCAAGACCTGGAAGCATATCTTATGGACTTTCAAAATCTGTGACACTCTTTTTGATTTATTTATCGCTTTCTTTATGGCTTTCTACATACTTACATATTTTGGTTTACTCTGCTTATGCACTGTCATGGTTATTTTTTGATGCACATGGGTAGTGATGGTTGAATTACAGTAATTATGTTACTATTTTGATAACTATTTCGTATATAGCTTATGATGAAGCAGTGCATATTTAGGTAATATTTTTTGGGTAGTGTACACAAGAAAAACTTTTTGGGAAAGTGTAACACAATATTTTTGCGTCTAAACATAATTTTGTAAATAAAATAGTAATTTAGGACAAAATTTTTTGGGTAAAAATGGAAAATTTTTTCTTGATATATTATGTTTTGAAAAGAATCAACTGAAAATTGTTTTGAAACTTCTTTTAAAGAATTAGAACAAACAAAAATAAAGTTTTTGTAGGAACATCTTGAGAAATGAAAAACAAATAAATGGTTTTTTCAGAAAAATCAAATCATGGTAAAAGTCTTTTTACATGGAAATTGATAAATAACTTCAATGGGAAACAAATGATTTGATTGAAAACATGAAAACAGACCTTAAAGCCCAAGTGAGTGTGTGCATCCAAACAGACATTATACACAGAGAGATCTCACTGATATGATTTATAGTAATTTTGCATGAATTTCTAATTGTCATAAGCATATAATTCATGGATATGATTTAGGCCATCTTTCTTTTTAAACATATTATAAGCCACTGGCCAAAAAGCTACCCCAATATATATAATGATTTATCCTTTGCAAACCCCTTTGAGCCAAAAAGTTAATATTTTATTGAAACCCTAACCTAGGATAGGAATTCCATACCGTACCTAAGGTTAGGAGAGCAAAAAGGGAATGATTTGTGATGAAAAATTTCTTTTGGGTAGTTCATGTTATGAAAAGGATTTTAGCAGTGGTTATGTGCTATTCTTGAACAAGAAAAAGAAAGAAAAGAAATAAAAGAAAAAGAAAAGGAAAAAGAAAAAGGAAATAAAAATCCTTGTGATGAAAAGTTTGGGTGAAAAAGAAAAAAAATGATAAAAATAGATATCTTGGAAAAAGAGAAAAGGAATAGGAGGTAATGATTTAAATGTCTCTATTTCTATTTTGCTCTCCTAGTCCCAAGGTCATTTGAATATCCAGAAAAACCAAGAATTTCTTTCTAACCAAACCTAGCCATAAAAGACCTAATGATCCATGATAAGTATGTATTATGATTTGATGGGAAATAAACTGCAAAATTTATCTATGACATATCAGTGATGGATGTGAGACTAAACACTTACCTGTGGGAGAATTAAACACTTATTGAGAGGTTTTCCTCTGTTTGAAATCAGTCAAATGTTTCCTGTGAGGTCTTTTTGAAATGAAGTGTAAATTTGACTCTAACCTCATTTTGATTTCATGAAAATCCATCATTTTGTTTTCTCAAAGTATCAAGGTTAACTACTTTTTGAAAAATCTATTCTGATAAAAAATTAAGTTGATTCTTGTCAAAGCATGATATTTTTACCTTTGCTTGAGGACAAGCAAGATTCTAGGTTGGGGGGAGTTGATAAGTACCACATTTTAGTAAAAATAGAATGCAAATAAGGCACTTATCCGTTATTTTAATTGATTTATTCACAAGTTAACCCTAGAAACCTAGTTAATTGATTGTTATATTAAGGTAAGTTATGCTTTCATATTTTGAAAAGATTTCGTCCAACCAAATGTTTTAATTTTGCTAGGGTTAAAGGTTACGGAAGAATTGCTTGCGAAAACCAAGAGCTGGGAGTGAACTAAGCAAAGAATGAAGTCCCAACATCATTCCAGGCCCAACAAGCACCAAGGCCCAAAGAAATCTTCATGGCTAAGCTTTAAGCTCACCCAGGCGGCCAATCTATGCCTATTTCACTCGCCTGGGCGAGTAAAAAGTTCCCAGAAGTCCCCTTTAGCTCACCCAGGCGCCCATTTTATGAAGGAATTGGTAGCCTGGGCGACCAAAGCAGCCAGGACCACAAAATCTATAAATAGGGACAAAAATTGAAGGCTGAGGCATGCATTCCACTTCATTTTCTCTCCCATACACCTGCTTATCTCTAGTTAGCTTGTTCTTGGTTCCTAAGTGAGTGTAGAAACTTAGGGAAGTGAGAAAGAGTGAATTGTATAAGAAGATTCTACCAAAAAGAGGATCGATGACGAGCTTAGTCAGTTGTTCTCTCAATGTTCGCTTAAACTTCCCTAAGGATTGGACGTACTCTTCTTATCCTTATGCTCTTTTAATTATTTATGCATTGTTCTATTCCTTATTGGTGATTTTATTCTACGCTTAACGCTTGATTCTAATTGGTGAATTTAACCCTAAAGGTGACTGGAAAGTAAATTTAGGGTTTGAACTGAATTAAATCACTCACTACGTTACGTTACTAGGAATAGGGCTTAATGTTTTGATCGCACAAAACACGTTATTAGAAGCTTAATGCTAGGGTATTTAATTAAATATGCGAGGGATCAATATTTAGTAAGATATCCTTAGGACTTAATTGCGAAGAATCGAATTAAGGTTACCTAAACGTGTGCGGCAATAAGAATATAAAATGCATAGGTAAAATCAATTAAAGGGATAAGAAAGACGAAATCCAATCCTACACTTCCTTGACTTGTAATCGTTTATTTATTTTCCGCAATCCTTTATTTGTTTTCTGTAATCTTTACTTTACTTTACAAACAAAAACAACAAATGAATCTCCGTTTTTATCATCTGTACATAACTACTAAACTGGTAACAATTTAATCCAACCGACGTAAACTCAAATCCCTGTGGAGACAAACTTTTACAAATTTGTAACTTGCAACGATAAAACGGTGCGCTTGCCGTGAAAAATCCTAACACCGGCTGAGCCTGCAACTCATATATTCAGTTAAGCACTAACCAGCACCTTAAGTGTCTCACACTTCTAATACTGCTCTTATTCAACGAAACAGTGTGTCCCAATTGAGTTGTGGCGCACTGTTAGGAATTTTATACCACGGCAAGCGTACCGTTGTTATCACTGTAAGTTTCGAATTTATAAAAGTTCGTCTCCACAGGGATTTGGGTTTACGTTGGTTGATTTAAAATTAACAGTTTAGTAGTTATATACAGCTAAAAGGCGAAGATTCATTTGTTGTTTTGCGTAAATAAAGATAACAAGAAACAAAGAACGATTGCGGGAAGTAAATAAACAGATACAAATCAAGTGAGAGTAGGATTGGATTTCCTCTTGCTTATCCCTTTATAATTGATTTTACTTACGCATGTTCTAT
>PYAF01002803.1:50522-93311 GCA_007407185.1 Glycine tomentella | reverse complement strand
AAAGGACTGTACTTTATTATTTTAATTAAACCGTGGAGAGGAATAATTTGTTTATGATATAAACGACTAGTAACCCTTGCAAGCAAAGAAAAAATGATTTTTGAAATTTTTTTTAACCAATCTAATTTTAATACAAAGTGGTCACAAGACTTTATCTAAAATTAACAAAGCACGAGAGAGTAAAGAGAGGCGTTACATAATAACGGCTCTAACACCTCCAAAAATACCCCTCAAGATTACCCCAAAATCACAAAATCCAATCCACAGAACCAACGGTTAGAGCTCGAGTTTCTTACCTCTGTGATGTTCAGAAACACCAGGGAATCACTTTCCCTAAGGCCGATCGTCCCAATACAGCCTCCTTCGGCTCTGGGTCTCAAGCTCTCAGGGGTTCTCTCAAAGAAATCAATCTCACTATTTCTCACCTTTTCTCAAGAATCAATCGGGGTATCTTACTTATCTCGAGGTTCTGATCACTTTTCCAGTTGGGTCTAAGGTGTTTAGATGAGCTATGGAGAAGATATGAAGCTCTCAAACTCGTTAATGGAGGTTCCCACTCTTTTCTCTCTCTTTTCTCCTTCTTTCTCCTCCAAATGAGCTATTTATAAAAATCTGCCCGACGTGCGGCGCCTCAGGCGCCAACCTGGCGCTCCAGGCGCCACCCTCCAGGACCTCTGGCGCCCCAGGCGCCACATCTGGCGCTCCAGGCGCCACTTTCCAGAGACCATGGCGCCCCAGGCGCCAATTCTGGCGCTCTTGGCGCCAGACTCCAGAGACCCTGGCGCCCCAGGCGCCAATTCTGGCGCTCCAGGCGCCAGACTCCAGAGTACACGACGTCTTCAGTGCGACAATCCCTTACAGGGTTTCTTCTTCTTTTCTTTTCTTAAGCTTTCCTCAATGAAGTCTAAGGCATGTTTATAATTCTTAATCTTATGCTTAATCCGACTTAATCTAGGCTTAAACACATGGTTAAAATTCAAGGTATTACACTGAAGGTGCAGTTGGAGGACTTGCTGTCCAAGCAGTTCATCAGACCGAGTGTTTCGCCTTGGGGAGCACCGGTGATCTTCGTGAAGAAGAAGGACGGCAGTTTGAGACTTTGTGTAGACTACAGGCAGTTGAACAAGGTTACGGTGAAGAACAAGTATCCTCTGCCTCGTATTGATGATCTATTGGATCAGTTGAGGGGAGCCAGAGTGTTCTCCAAGATAGACATGAGATCTGGATATCATCAGATTCGGATCAAGCCCGCTGACATACCTAAGACAGCCTTCCGGTCTAGGTATGGTCACTTTGAGTATCAGGTAATTCCGTTTGGTCTGACAAATGCCCCAGCAGTGTTCATGGACTATATGAACAGGGTATTCAGACCTTTTCTAGATCAGTTTGTGGTGGTGTTCATCGATGACATTCTGATCTACTCCAAGACGGAGACAGAGCATGCGGAGCATCTTAGGATAGTCCTTCAGATCTTGAGGGACAAGCAGTTGTATGCTAAGTTGGCCAAATGTGAGTTCTGGTTGACAGAGGTGAAATTCCTTGGCCATGTGATCTCAGCAGCTAGTGTATCGGTGGATCCCAGCAAGATAGAGGCAGTGATGTCCTGGGAGAGGCCCAAGGACGTGTCTGAGATCAAGAGTTTCCTGGGATTAGCCGGCTATTACCAGAGGTTCATCCAGGGGTTCTCCCAGTTAGTGGTACCTCTGACTCGACTCACACGGAAGGGGGTTCCATTTGTCTGGACCCATGAGTGCGAGCAATGTTTCCAGGAGTTGAAGAAGCGGTTGACCACAGCCCCAGTACTTACTCTTCCTGATCCCGAGGGAACCTTTGAGGTGTTCCGTGATGCGTCTAAGTGGGGGCTTGGATGTGTGTTGATGCAGGATCAGAAGGTAGTTGCTTATGCTTCTAGGCAGCTGAAACCTCATGAAGAGTCTTATCCTACTCATGACTTGGAGTTGGCAGCTGTGATATTTGCTCTGAAGATATGGAGGCACTATTTATATGGTGCTAAGTTGATAGTGTTCAGTGACCACAAGAGTCTCAGATACCTCTTTGATCAGAAAGAGTTGAATATGAGACAGAGGCGCTGGATGGAGTTCCTGAAGGACTATGACTTTGAGCTGAGATACCATCCCGGCAAAGCTAACGTGGTTGCTGATGCTTTGAGCAGGAAGAATGTGACTGCTGCATGTTTGATGATCTTTGATTACAAGCTGATTGAGCAATTCAGAGATATGCACCTGGCGGTGACAGAAGGTACTCGTGGTCTTGAGTTGAGTAGGACCAAGGTGGATAATGAGCTGATAAGGAGGATCCGAGAAGCTCAGCAGCAGGATGAGACAGTGAGGGCCATGATTGGCCAACAGGATGTTTCCTGGGAGGATAACGACTTGGTGATGTACCAAGATCGGATTGTGGTGCCTAAGGGCGAGTTGAGAGATGTCGTCCTATCTGAGGCACATCAGGGCCAGTTCAACATTCATCCAGGAGCCACCAAGATGTACCATGACCTGAAGAGAAGTTTCTGGTGGCCAGGGATGAAGAAAGATATAGCCGAGCATGTGGCTAAGTGTCTAGTATGTCAGAAGGTGAAGATTGAGCATCAGAGACCGTCCGGTCTGCTTCAGCCTTTAGAGATCCCTGAGTGGAAATGGGACAACATTTCCATGGATTTCGTGGTGGGATTACCGAGGACGCAGAGTGGATGTGATTCCATCTGGGTGATTGTGGACAGGCTGACCAAGTCTGCTCATTTCTTGCCTGTGAGATCTGACTACACTACAGAGAAGTTGGCTCGGCTATATGTCAGGGAGATTGTGAGGCTACATGGAGTCCTTGACAGTATCATCAGTGATAGAGATCCTAAGTTCACCTCCTGGTTTTGGGGTGCACTTTAAGATGCTTTTGGGACCCAGCTCAGACTCAGCACCGCTTACCATCCTCAAATAGATGGTCAGACCGAGAGGACCATCCAGACTTTGGAGGATATGCTGAGAGCTTGTGCCTTGGAGCAAGGTACTAGCTGGGACAGATATCTACCTCTGGTGGAGTTTTCCTACAATAACAGTTTTCATGCCAGCTTAGGCATGGCACCATATGAGGCGTTGTATGGCCGACGATGTCGGACTCCGGTATGTTAGACAGAGGTAGGAGAGAAGCAGCTCCTTGGGCCTGAGATGGTTCAAGAGACATCTAAGCAGATCAAGATGATCAGAGACAAGCTGTTGAAGGCTTAGAGTCGACAGAAGAGCTATTATGATCAGAAGCATAGACCCTTGCAGTTTGAGGAGGGTGATCATGTGTTTCTAAGGTTATCTCCAGTGACGGGCGTAGGACGAGCTTTAGGTGTGAGGAAGCTGAGCCCTAGGTTCATTGGTCCATATCAGATCCTACAAAGGGTAGGACCAGTGGCCTACAGACTAGCTTTGCCTCCCCAGTTGTCAGGCTTACATGATGTGTTCCACGTGTCTCAGTTGAGAAAGTATGTAGCAGATCCCTAACACGTGGTAGAGCCAGACACAGTTCAGATCAGAGAGAATCTGACGAGTCCTACACGGCCCTTGAGGATTCTGGACCGAATGGAAAAGCAGATCCGCAGTAAGACTATTCCCATCATCAAGGTACAATGGGAAGGCAGGACGCCTGAGGAAGCAACTTGGGAGCGAGAGCAAGAGCTGCTACAGATGTATCCCGAGTTGGCTAACAGGTATGTTTCTGAATTTTGCGGACAAAATTCTTAAAAAGGAGGCAAGAGTATAATAACCATGGTTTAAAGCTTATTTTTTTGGGTTTTGCTGTGAGCCACGCCAGTAGCGTGGGAGCCACGCCAGTAGCGTGGGAAGTGCTCTAGAAAGTTGATTTTCACTGGAGTGCCACGCCAGGAGCATGGGAAGTGCTCCAGAAATTGGTTTTCTTCTGCCAGCCCACGCTGGTAGCGTGGGAGTCCACGCTGGCAGCGTGGGAGTCACGTCAGAGGCCTATAAAAGGCCCAAAAGCTTGGAAACCTTGGCATTTTTCTTCCTTTCTTCTTCCTCCTTCGTCCAGACCTCCATTAGAGCTTGCTCCAAGCTTTTTAGGACCTTATATGAGAGCCTAAACACCTCCCTTAGACCTTTGAGTGTGAGAGGAACTTATGGAAGCTTGAATCCTTCAATTTCTGCTCTTGAAAAACCCCTTTGAGTGAGGAGTGTTTTTCTCAGAGGAAACACTCAAAGAACTTGAGATTGGCGAGGACCCACGGCGTATAAAGGACACCAAAGCTCGAGGAAGCTGTCCTGAGGTCTTTCAAGTCGCCACTGAGGTAAGAAACTCAAGTTTCTCCGATTGATTTTGAGTTTTGGGGGTTCCTGTGAATAGTGACCCATATGAGCTGGGGCTAGAATTAGCCCAGGGTCCTGTAGAGAAACTTGTTTAGAGCGATGGATAGATGAAGGATTAGCTTTCAGTTTCTGATTTAGATAACTTTGGATTTTGCCTCTGTGGCTTGTATGTGTGGCTTAGTGACAAAGTCACTTGTGGTTTAGAAGCCAAGCCAGAGCTTTGTTTATGTGGTGTTGAGCCTGTAAAGCTAGTGGAATGATGCCCTGGTTGAGGGTTAGATCATTCCAGAGTTATGTGGATTATGAAACTGAGGTGAGCTAATGCTCAGACCTGTGTGTGTATTGAGTCTGTGATGACTCAGATGGCTTGTATTCAGCCTTGAGGGACCATGTATGGTTTGTGGGCAGCCTAGTGTGGGCTGAGCTTGTGTTGAACCCTAGGTTAGGGGAATTCGATTATGTTATGTACTGTGACTTGAATGTCTGTGAATTGGTTTTGATATGGACATGTGCCTTGATTAGGCTTTGATTCTGAGATTGTTGGTGGCGGGAGCCACAGAGCAGGGACAGGATCACAGACTGAGACGTGCCAGGTAAGTTCAGTGTCCCTGGGGATGAATTCCCGTTTTGGTTGCACACCACACTCCTGGGGAGTGTTGGTCATGATTCATGATGCATGCATTGGCTGTGACATTGCTTGTATTGATATTGTGCGCAGCTGTATTGGATAAATGTATGCTGTGATTGAGATATATCTGTTGGCCAATAGATAAATACCGGCATTGAGGAGCTCTGCTGTGTATTCAGGCGTTGAGGAGCTCCGCCAGGCATTAAGGAGCTCTGCCACCTGGTTATATGTTGAGAATATGATATGATGAAGGCCAGAGGGCCAGGCCAGTGGGCCGTGTTTGATATGTTTGCCTATTTATGTGTTGTGAATCTGTGGGCCAGGGTGGGGATGATTTCCCATAGACCCTGAGCTTACTGAGATATGTATCTCACCCCGTGTGGGGTTTATATGTTTTCAGGTGACCCTTCTGGAAGAGAAGATCAATCTCAGGACAAGAGGGCCAGCAGAGACTAGGCTGCTTGACTGAGGAGCAGCAAGGAGAGCTTGAAGGCTCCATTTTGGTTTTGTTTTTGTTGTATAGTTCTGTATGCCCTCGAGGAGGGCTGATATTCTTTTGTATCACCACGGTGTAGTGGGAAAACTGGAATGTATATATTTGTACAGAACTATTATGATATGTATATAAGACTTTCCCCTGAGTATAAGTGTTGTATAATTGATAATCTGCCCATGTGTTATTTGTACAGAACTATTATTGTTTGTGTATTATCGATTATAATTGTGATTCCATACATAAAGAATCAAGAAAAGCCATTTTGTGCTTCCGTTGAATTATATAAATTATGTTTTTTAAACGCTAAATTGATACGATTAATGATAACACGTCGGAGGCCTACGGGGTGTTACAGAAATGGTCCTTGCGAGTGGCCTGGTTGAGTCTCCTGTAATCAATGCAAACTCGCCAACTGTTGGCCACTCTAGTCGGAATCAACTCATTATCTTGATTCTTCACAACTATGAGACCTGACTTCTTAGGAACCACTTGGACAGGTGAAACCCAAGTGCTATCAGAGATGGGATAGATGATCCCTGCAGTTAGTAGCTTCGTCACTTCCTTCTTCACCACATCAAGAATAGTGGAATTTAGCCGCCTCTGGGATTGCCTCACTGGTCTAGAATCATCCTCCAAAAGTATCTGATGCATGAAATGGAAGGATTAATTCCAGGAAGATCAGCAAGTGTCCATCCAATGGCCTTTTTGTGGCCTCTCAAGACATGCATCAACTTCTCTTCATGCTCCAGTTGCAGACTACTAGATATGATAACTGGAAGCTTCTGAGCATCATCTAAATATGCATACTTGAGGTGCTCAGGTAGTGACTTCAGCTCCAAGGAAGGGGGCTTGAATAGTGGAAGGTAAGGGAAGACTAGAAGCTGAGAAAAGTGGGATAGTAGGCTCAGAACTTGTATCTGTACCTAGAAGACAATCAGAGTGAAGTGCGGAGGAAATTTCCGCACAAATGCTAAACACAGCAGCAGAATCATCATAGGTACAATTACAAGAACCAAGATCAAAGTCAGAAAAGTCAGAAGAAAGATCAGAAAATCAGAAAGTAAATCAGAAATATCTACACTATCTACTGCAACATCAATGATATAAAGGAGAAAAACAGAATGCTCCTCTGCAGGATGTCTCATAGCCTTGAAAATGTTGAACTGAACAATGTCATCACCAAACTCCATAGAAACAGTTCCTGCATGCACATCAATTTTGGTCCTTGCTGTCATCAAGAAAGGTTTCCCTAGGATCAATGTGGGACCATGGCTGGAAGACTCATTCTCCATATCCAAAATGTAAAAATCTGCTGGGAAGATCAGATTATTTACTCACAGCAGCACATCTTCAATAAGTCCAAGTGGAAGCGCAGCACTCCTGTTGGCTAAGTGGATGACAACACCAGTGGGTTTCATCTCACCAAGGTGTAGTGCTCTATAAACTGATGTGGGCATGAAATTAATGGAGGCTCCAAGATCACACAAGGCATCTGCAAAAGTAATATCTCCAATGGTGCATGGGACAGAGAAAGTGCCAGGATCCTTGCACTTCTGTGGCAGGGTGGATAGTGGGATGGCATCAACAGTTTTACCCTGGATCAGTGCGGAAACATTTCTGCCCATCTTCACTTGCTCATTTCCCTTAAGCTTCCTCTTGTGGGTGCACAAATCCTTCAAAAACTTTGCATATTTTGGAATCTGTTTGATGGCATCTAGGAGCGGAATGTTCACTTCCACCCTCCTGAAAGTCTCAAGCAAATCAGAATCAAGCTCCACTACTTTCTTTGCAGGAATGGCTCTAGAAGGAAAAGGTAAGGGAATCTGTTTTGGTGCAGAATCTGTTTTGGCACCATTATCAGCTTTTTTACTAGCACCAGCATCAATTTTAGCACCAGCATCTGGAAGTTCCGTGCCACTCCTCAAGGTAATGGCACTCACATTCTTTGGATTAACAACTGGTTGTGCTGGAAGGTTACCAAAACCTTGCTGTTGCATCTGGTTGACAATTATAGCTAACTGTCTAATCTGAGTCTGTAGGTCCTGGATGGTGGCACTGACATTTTGTTGAAACTGGAGATTGTTGGTTGCCATTTGCTTCATTAAATCCTCCAAAGAAGGTCCAGAGCTGGCATGCACAAGTTGTGCAGGTGTAGGCACAGGTGCAGGTTGCTGGAACTGTGGCTGTTGTCTGAAATGAGGAGGTTGGTATTTAGTAGTGGCAGGCTGGAAGGGCTGCGGTGGAGGTCTAAAGGGCTGCTGTTGTTGTGGACCAGGACCATACCTCAAATTTGGATGATCTCTCCACCCAGGATTATAAGTGTTGGAGTAAGGATTATACTGTTGTTGAGGTTTGAATGACTGGCCAGGTTGCATGGCAGAAACTTCAGCAGGTTGTTCTGTCTCTTGGAGAGTGGGGCATGCATTTGTGGGATGATCAAGGGCACAACAGATACCACAGAGCCTTGGTTGATTGGTTGCCATCACATTCTGTTGTTGGCCAATAGCAAGCTGCCTCACAAGGGATGTCAACTTAGTCAATTTGTTCAGCAACCATAGAGACAAAAGCTTCATTTGCAGCCATCACCTTAATTGTTGTAATTCTAGCACCAAATTGTTGATAGTTGGCTGCCATGTTAGAAATCAACTGCCTTGCAGCAAGAGGGGTCTTGTCCATCAGAGCGCCTCCACTAGCTGCATCTATCATACTCCTATCCATCAACATCAATCCTTCATAAAAATATTGAATCAGTAATTGCTCACTGATTTGATGGTGAGGACAGGTAGCACACAACTTGTTGAACCCTTCCCAATACTCATACAAAGACTCTCCAGGAAACTGCCTTATGCCACAAATTTCCTTTCGGATGGATATTGTTCTAGAGGCAGGGAAGAATTTCTCCAAAAATCTTCTCTTCATGTTAGTCCAAGTGGTGATAGGATCTGGTTGAAGATACAACCAATCCTTAGCAACACCATCCAGAGAGAAAGGGAATGCCTTCATCTTGACATAATCCTCATGAACATCATGTGGTCGCATGGTGGAACACACCACATGAAACTCCTTAAGGTGTTTATGTGGATCTTCACCAGCAAGTCCATGAAACTTATGGAGCAAATGGATCAGGCCAGATTTCAGCTCATAACTGACCTTAGTCTCAGGGTATTGAATACACCAAGGTTGGTAAACAACATCAGGTGTAGCTAACTCCTTAAGTGTTAGGTTGTTATCAGCCATGATATCAAGATGTGTAGAAGTAGAAGGAGTAGAAGCAGATTCAGAGTCAAAGTCAGATGATACTACACTACTGTCTAAAGTCATCTAACCTAGGGTTATGTCTGTTTAATCTGTGAAATGTCCTATCTATCTCAGGATCAAATGAATGTAATTCACTTGATGTGGACCTAGTCATACACAGTTCAACTCATAAGGAACAATAAACACAGACAGCACAGAAATATCAAACAGCTATGCTACCGAGACACTACTAACTATATATGCTGAAATGAAATAGAAATTGGAAAACTGCCCTAAAATTTTTTGAAAAAATCTAAAAAAATTACAATGAATGTCTAAAAATCATGAAATTTGAAAATCGCCTAAAAAATGGCCTAAACGATGGAATTTGGCGATTTGGACCCCTGGTGAACGTGTTACTTCAAAGCAATTCAACTTGATGTATGAATTTTCTACACCTTCTGGTAAAATTTCAGCCACTTCTGAGATAGTTTGCTGTGAAATTACCAGAATGCCCCTACGCCAATTGTAAAAACTGGTCCAAAACTCCTACTTAGAGTTCGAATTTGCCAATTTGAACACACACCCTACCCTTAAAGGGGTTGCTTTTGTTTAAAATGGGGGATAAACCTTGGAGAACAAATCGCAACTCAAACTGCACAAGCTGGAAAAATTTTGGAACAGCAAAATGACACTACAAAAACAACTACACTACACTACTTTCTCCCTACTACTACTCTATTTTTTGCTCTGTTTTTCACTTTTTTCTCTTGTTTTTTTTACAGCACACATAAACTACATCATTCATACTTCATAATGCACAGCAGCAATGATGCAAATATGTGACAAAGTGCAATTATGCAACAGAATGTCAATATGCAGTGAATGTATGCAAATGATTTTTTTTTATATATATAACACTACTACTATGAACTATTTACAGCAAATTAAAGCTAGCACACAATGAACCGTGTCCCCGGCAACAGCGCCAGTTTTGATTTCACATTGTCGAGACGCACCAAAACAATTTAACTAAGCTAATTATGTAGCACAGAGATAACCTAGGTCAACTCAGAGACACGATCAATATGGTTCTAGCTTCAATTCAATGGTAACATTAAGGGGGGAATTTTATCAAACAGTTTATGTGCGTAAGTAAAACTTGCAAAAACGTAAACTAAAATTAAAGAGCAACACGGAAACTAACAGAATTCAAAAGGAGTAATGTAAAACAAAATTTAAAACATCAATCCAATTCACCTCACCAAGCAATTCGAATCATCATTGTTCTCAGAAATTAATCCTATCATGAAAGCTCATTTAATCTCATTAGAAGCAACTCAATCGACTTAACCCTTAAATTGATTGAAACCACAACCCTAACTGAAATATCATCCAATTAATCTGTGATTAATATTCGAAATTAGGAAATGAATCCATAACCTAATCCGTTTTCAATCCTAAACGCATTCATAATCATGAAAACAGAATAGCAATTGAAGAAGAAGATGAACATTCAAATAGAATTCAAAATACTAAACCAGAACTCAAATTCTCCTTGTGCTTAGGTTGGATTCTTGGATTGATTGAGGATTTAGCCTTCCATGATCATCATCAGTGAAAGCCCCATGAAATGGTTGCACGAAAATGGAAGCACAGCAAAACGAAAATGAAGAACAAGGAAGAATAGTAGAGAGAAAATGAGAGCAAGAGTTTTGATCCTAAAAACTTAAGAAAAGGAAATGCAAAACTGTTTTTATTAAAATGAAAAGTGTGCTCCAAGTTTCACTAAAGTCACTAATATATGTAGTGACTGAGTTCTGAAAATAAAATGGGCCACAAACAAACCCAACAATCTAATTATTTTCTATTTACAACCATGAAAGTCAAATTCGTAGCCCAAAATTACAAGTGCAGAGGTTCTAACTTCGAAGCTTAAAATGATCCTCTAAATGATAGAATTGGCCTTGGGATATTTCTAGCAAACTTGTATATCCTTTCGTTATCTTTCCAAAGACTCCTAGAACGCTCCATTCAGAGATTGGTAGTACCCTATAGGTTCTGCACAAGTCAGATACGTCAAGTGAGCCAAAAATCCGAAAATACGCAACAATTAGCAATTAAGCCCACTTACTTGCCTAGGCCAAAAACTGAATTAGAATAGGAAAATAAAGGTTCAAGAGAGGTCAAATAAGCTAAGAAGGATAGAAAAATACTCAACTAAAAGCACTCTATCAATATGGTTGCTGCTGCTGCTGAGGTCTGAATGGTTGTTGTTGTTCTGCTGTTGGTTTTATGGACCAGGACCATACCTCAAATTCGGATGATCTCTCCAACCAAGATTATAAGTGTTGGAGTAAGTATTATAGTGTTGTTGAGGTCTGAGTGATTGTCCAGGTTGTATGATAGAAACTTCAGCAGCTTGTTTTGTTTCTTAGAGAGTGGGACATGAATTTGTTGGATGATCAGGTGCACAACAGATACCACACAGCCTGGGCTGATTGGCTGCCATCACATTCTGTTGTTGACCAATAGCAAGCTTTCTCATAAGGGATGTCAACCCTGTCAATTTATTCTCCAACCTCTGGTTATCAGCAACCATGGAAACATAAACTTCATTTGCAGCAGCCTTGCTTGTTGCAGCACCTCTAGTACCAAATTGTTGATAATTAGTAGCCATGTTCGAAATCAACTGCCTTGCAGCATGAGGAGTCTTGCCCATCAAAGCACCTCCACTAGCTGCATCTATCATACTTCTGTCCATCAACATCAAGCCTTCATAAAAATACTGGATCAGTAATTGCTCACTGATTTGATGGTGAGGATAGGTAGCACTCAACTTGTTGAATCTCTCCCAATACTCATACAAAGTCTCTCTAGGCAGCTGCCTTATGCCACAAATTTCCTTCCGGATGGATGCTGTTCTGGAGGCATGAAGAATTTCTCCAAGAATCTTCTCTTCATGTCTGTCCAAGTTTTGATAGGATCTGGTTGAAGGTACAACCAGTCCTTAGCAACCCCATCCAGAGAGAAAGGAAATGCCTTCATCTTGACATAATCCTCATGAATGTCATGCGGTCGCATGGTGGAACCCACCACATGAAACTCCTTAAGGTGCTTATATGGATCTTCACCAGCAAGTCCATGAAACTTTGGAAGCAAATGGATCAGACCAGATTTGAGCTCATAACTAACCTCAGTCTCAGGATATTGAATACACCAAGGTTGATTAACAACATTAGGTGTAGCCAATTCCTTAAGGGTTAAGTTGTTATCAACCATTGTATCAACAAAATTTTCAGAATCAAGATGTGCAAAATGAGAACTAGACTCAGAAACAGAAGACTCATAAAACACTACACTATTATCTAAAACTACACTATCAAAGTCATCTAGACTACTATTATACCTACTCAATCTATGAAATGTCCTAACTATTTCAGGATCATATGTATGCAAATCACTTGGTTGGTCCTAGTCATGCACAGTGCAGCTCATCAAAGATAGAATCACAGAAATAATAGACAACTACCCTACCAGAAACACTATTCATAATATCTGCTGAAATGAAATAGAAAATGGAAAACTGCCTCAAACAATTTCTAAAAAATTCAAAAACACCACAGTAAATATCTATAATCATGCTTAATTTTTGTGATTTTTTATGAATTTTTAAAATAATGAAAACACAAAATAAATTCAAAAGTGGTCTAGATAAATGAATTTGGCAATTTGGACCCCTGACCGTGTTCATTCTTCACAGGGTCACCTTGATGTATTAATTTTCTCCACATTCAGGTAAATTTTCAGCCCAATCAGAGACATTTTACTGTGAAATGACTAAAATGTCCTTGTGCCAAAATTGCTAAAACTCCTACTTAGAGACCGAATTTGCCAATTTGAACCCACACCTAACCCTTAAGCGGTTAGTTTTGCTTAGAATGGGGAATAAACTTCGGACACCAAGTTTCAGAATCAAACTCCACAGGACCGAAAATTTATGGACAACAAAGTGCATCACCTACAAACGACTACACTACACTAATTCTCTCCCTACTACTACTATATTTTTTTACTGTTCACTTTGTTTTTTTATATTTTTACAACAACACTTCATCCACACTTCATAATGCACAGCAACAACAATGCAAATATGTGACAAAGTGCAATTGTTCAACAGAGTGTCAATATGCAATGAATGAATGCAAATATATATTTTTCTTTTTTTCCTAATTATGAGTGAATTAAAGCTCGCACACAATGAACCGTGTCCCCGGCAACGGTGCCAGTTTTGATTAACGATGTCGTATCGCTTCAAAACAATTAAACTATGCTAATTCTGGAGCACATTATTAACCTAGGTCGACTCAGAGACACTATCAATATGGTTCTAACTTCAATTCACTAATAAATAGTAGGAGATTTTTGTCAAACAGTTCGCATGTGATAAGTAAAAATTGCAGAAAATGTATAAACTAATGCAAATTGACAAGAGGTAATGTAAAACAGATTAAAGAGCACCAATCCAATTCACCAAACCAAACAATGGTAATTATCATAGTTCTCAGATAATGATTCTGTCATGAAAGTTCATTCAATTTCATTAGAAACAGTTCAATCGAATTAACTCCTAAATTAATTGAAATCACAAACCTAATTGATATATCATCCAACTAATCTGTGATTAAAATTTGAAATTAGGAAATGAATCCATAACCTAATTCATTTTCAATCCTAAACACATTCATAATCATGAAAATTGAATAGGAGATTGAAGAAGAAAGTGAACATTCACACAGAATTCAAAATACTAAACCAGAACTCAAATTCCCATTTGCTTGGACTGGATCCTTGGATTGATTGATTGTTTAGCCTCCCATGATCATCATCAATGAAAGCCCCATGAAATTGGTGTACAAAAATGGAAGAACATAAAAGGAAAATGAAGAACAAGGAAGAACATAAAAGGAAATTGGTGTACAAATAAGAGAAAGGGTTTTGATTCTGAAAACTTGAAAAAGAAAATGTAAATTCTATTTTTGCTAAAATGTAATGTGTAATATGAAAATAATAGGAATACTCACAATAACCAAGAGGGGGGTGAATTGGTTAAAACCTTGGTATTTTAAAAAACTAATTCAAATAAGAGTTCAGGATCTTTATCACTTTCAAAACCAAGAAATCTTTTTACTCAATCAAATAGCTTAGCCCAAGAAATCAATAGATCAAAACTGAATTTGTTGAACAATGAATATGGATCAAAGAATCAATGACCAATAAATAAAATGAAAGACAGAGAAATAGAATCAAAGACACAAGCAATTTATACTGGTTCACTTCACAATTGAAGCTACATCCAGTTTCTTCTAATCAACACTAGATTAGAGTTCCACTATTATAAAATTCTGTTCTTATATGCAATTACAACATCTCCCTTTATCAACCCTAGATAAAGAATAGAAATCTAAAACCCTATTAGATTCTAAGAGACAAAGAACTGTTGGATTCAGGGGGAGCTACTTAAAGAATGCAAAGGAATTGTGATTCAAGCATGGGTTTTGAGCTTTCAACATGCAATGGATGCCTTGAAGTTTAATTAGTGTGAAATGTGTAAGAGAAAAGCAAATCTGGTGATCCAAGTGCATTGCATTCATATTAATCTATAATTAAATTAATTGGGTTCATAAAAATCACAAGGCTTTAGTTATTTGACTAAGTTTTTAATATGATTCAAAGTTTTTTTGGATAAATGCATTTTATATTGTTGTGATCGATTACCTTAAAGACTTAATCGATTATTTTGTTCTTAGTCTATTTTGGAAAAGCTTTCAAGAACAATGTAATTGATTATCTATCGAAATAATCGATTATTTGACCTTTGTTTTCATATAAACTGCCTTGTTGAATACTTTAATTGATTATTAATGGGTAGTAATCGATTACATAGCTATATATTATTTTAAGTTGTGCTGGGATAATCGATTACCAATGTATTGTAATCGATTACACAGGCTTATTTGGAAAAGCCATTTCCCTGCTTTAATCGATTACCATTTCTCGTAATCGATTACACTGTATGTTAGTACTTACAAGTTTTCTTGGTTTAATCCATTACCACATATCGTAATCGATTACATAGTTCATTCAACTTTTGAAGACTCTTACTTTAATCGATTACCACATTCTTGTAATCGATTACACAATGTATTTTGTCATTCTAAGTCTCCTGTCTCAATCGATTATAGGACGGAATAATCGATTATTTTGCTCGTTGCTCATGCCCAGAAACTATGTTGAACAATTTAATCGATTACATGGTTTATTTAATCGATTACATAAGCGTTTTAATCGATTATTTGGCGCATTTAATTGATTACACTTAGTTACAAAAAGCTGTTATAAATAGGATTGATGCTCAGCTTGATTTCTAACTTTGTGGAACATTACCCATATGTATTTTCTGAGCTTAAACAGTCTTGTGAGCATTCTAAAGTGTTTTCTAAGGGTTTAATTGTTTTTTGCTCCATTGTGCTTTGATCATGTGTGTTTGAGTCATTCTTGGAGCTTGAAACCATTTCAAGATTAAGGAAAGTTGTGCTAATTGATTTGTAATCATTCAACTTGATCTGGTAACTCCATTTTTCATTGCATACATTGGATCATCAGGTTGTTTCTCTCCTTAATCTGATTGTAATTGTCGTTTTGTATTTTCTTTGTAATTTGGCTATTGTAATTGGATTCTTGCTTGAAACTAAAGAAGGGGTTCTCTAGGTGGAAGAACTGAGTAGCGTTCTCAAGTTCTTGTCTCTTAGAATCTAATAGGGTTTTAGATTTCTGTACTTTATCTAGGGTTGATAAAGGGAGACATTGTAATTGATTGTAAGAACTAAAAATTATAATAGTGGAACTCTAACCTAGTGTTGGTTGGAAGAAAACTGGATGTAGCTTCTAGTGTTGAAATGAACCAGTATCAATCTGACTGTGTCTTGTTTTTTTATCTTTTAACTCATTATATTCATTGTGTTCTTGATTAAATTGCTTTACCAACAAAGCCAGTTTTGATCCCTTGAATTCCTTGGGGCTGAGCTACTTGACTGAATAAGGTTTCATGGTTTTGAAAAGTGATAAAGATCCTAGGAACTCTGATTTTGATTAAAGAAATTTTAATTTACCAAGGTTTAACCAATTCAGCCCCCCTCTTGGTTAAGTGTGAGATATTCATATTCTTTACAAGAACCAGAGAACACTTCTCTGTTCTTCACACTAGAGAACCTTTCTCTAGATACAAGCAAGAACCCACTTTACAATAGCAAACTTACACAGAAAATTAAAAACGAAATTACAACCAGATTAAGGAGAGAGACAACCTGATGATCCAATGAATATTATGCACATGAATTACCAAATCAGGTTGAGTAGCAAACTAAATCAGAACATGCTTTTCCTTAATCTTGAAAAGAATCTTGCTCAAGAATCATTCTAAGACCAATTGATGTTTTGAATGAAGCAAGAAGTAATTAAGCACTGAAAATCACTTTGAAAAGCTTAGAAGACTTGTGTGAGCTCAGAAATATGAATGGGTACAATCTCTCAAAGTTAGAAAACAAGCCAAGCCTTCAAACCTATTTATAACAGAATTTGTAACTAACTGTAATCGATTAAACGCGCTTAATAATCGATTAAAATTCTTATGTAATCGATTAAAATATCACTTAATCGATTAAAATGTTAAAAAGCTTTCTGGGTTTCAGTAACGATCAAAATAATCGATTATCTCGAGTTGTAATCGATTATGACAAAAGTCTGAGGATAACAAAATGCACTATGTAATCGATTACAAGATCTGGTAATCGATTAAACAAGAAGACTTATATTTTCAAAGTGAACTGTGTAATCGATTACAAGCTGTGGTAATCGATTAAGACAGGGAAGTAGCTTTTCTCAAATAGCCTATGTAATCGATTACGGATAATGGTAATCGATTATCCCATCAGAACTTAAAATCCATGATTAACTATGTAATCGATTACAACACTTAAATAATCGATTAAAATCATTAACAAAGCAGTTTTGTTGTAAACAAAGACCAAATAATCAATTATTTCGATGGGTAATCGATTACAATGTTCATAAAAGATTTTCCAAATTGAACGAAGAACAAAATAATCTATTATATCAGTAAGGTAATCGATTAAACCAGTGAAAATAGCATTTTTTCCAAAAACCTTTCAATCAGATTAAAACCTTAACCAAAATATAAAAGCTTTGTTATTTTTTATGAAAACCATTTAAGTTTATCAATGAATGAGTGAATGCAATGCATGGATCATTAGATTAGTATTTCTCTTACACAAAATACAATTGAACAACTTCAAGGCATCCAAGCATGTTGAAAGCTCAAAACCAATCTTGAATCAAATCCATTTTAATCTTCATGATGCTCCCCCTATATCCAATAATCTCCCCCTTTTTGGATTTGAAAATGCCAAATTCTTGATTGATTATATGTTGGACTTGAAGTTAATTGAGGGAACCAAAGTTAGGAAAACTTGAGCTTTGCAAACCTGTAAACAATTCAATCTCTTTGCCAAGAACAAGTGTTAAAGCATTTGTTGATTAATCCAGCATTCATTTACATTTATATTTTACTTAATTGGTTAATATTTTTCACTTAGCTCCCCCTTAATTTGACAATCCATTCAAAGTAAGATTTGGGCAAAAATTGTGCAGAAAAACAGAGTAGAACAGAGTGTACTGTAGAGCATGAACCAAATCAATCATATTTATCCCCCTATTTGGCTTATCAAAGTCAAAAACATGTAAAGCACAACGGATATTGAATAGGAGAAACATAAATGGATATTTTTATAAGTGAGGGAACCATTACAATTCTTGAAATTAAAATTAAAACATTAAAACATAAAAACAGAAGAAACAAAAAAAAAATAAAAAGGCTAAAATGTCTCAGACGCTTCAAACATAACAGCAACTTCAATATTGTCTAGCCTAGCCTTAATGTCTTCTAAAGCTGAACTAGTTTCAACCCTAAACTCATGATGCATAGAGATTAGGCCATCCATTTTCTGAAGCATGAGTGACTCGAATTGGGTGTAGAGGGGTTGAGCAGGATCCCTTTCCTCATCTTCTTCATCATCAACTCCAACACTAGCAGCAGCAGGAGGTTCAGGCACAGCTTGTTGACCAGCCATCTGCCATCCTTGTGGTGTCTTGAACATTCCTAGCTTGTTGAGATGCTTGTCCTTAATGAGACTGTTGCTTGAGTTTGTGTGATCCACTACTTCATTTGAGACATCTATTTGAAAGTAGTCTATAAATCTAGACACAAGCACAACATAAGGGAATGGGTAGTTTACTAGCCTTTTGGATTTCAACATGATCTCCTCAAGAATGAGAATCCAATTCATCTGAATTGAATTCTTGAGACCATACACTAGTTGTAGGTATTCATCTGTTGCTTGGGCATGGTTTGTGGCTCTAGGTGTGAGGATATAAGTAATTATGTATTGCAGAAGTCTATCCTCATAGGTCATGGGTCCAGTACCTAGCCTAGTTTTCAACCTCATTTGGGGATCACTAAGCATATCCTTATATGTATCTACCCTATTGTAACCCTCAGGATTTTCATCAAATTTTCTTTCTCATTCAAAGGAGATACCAGCTACTGCTTCCCACACCTCATGGGTGATTTCCATGGGCACTCCATTTACTTGGGACCTCAGTATCCCATCCATGGATCCCTTGGCATAGGTGTAAAACACCTTGACCAATTCAGGGTAAAAAGTACCCTTTAACTCCGTAAACTTTCTTAAGCCCTGGGTTTCTAAGAAGGCAGGAAATTGAAAGCCTTCCCTAATGAACCAGTCAAGCTCTAAATACTTAAGGGAACAAACTAGTTTTGTGGCATTAAACTGAAGATAGGTCATACGATCTTTTTCTGTGGTGAACCAAAGATCTAACCTATTGGTAGGAGGGGGGGTTAGCACTTTCACCAACTTTTCTCTTAGAGATTTTGGTTCTCTTAGAGGTAGACATCCTAGACAGAGATTCTAAGCACACAAAATAAAACAAAACACAGAGGTTTAGCAAGAGAAGGCAAAGATTAGGTGTGATTTTGCCTTAGACCAAAGGTTCTATTTATAAAGATTTTTAGGCTCTAAGAATTTGAATTTTGAATTAAGGAGCTGTTAGAACGAATTAACTCACAGCAGAGGATTTAAATTTGAATTAGGTGGAAGTTGGGCAGTTACAACTTCCAAGAAAATCTGTCATATTTTGCAGTAACTCCATAAATAATCAATTATTTCACTTGTGTAATCGATTATTTCACAAGCAGAAACACTAATAGCACACAGTAATTGATTAATTTCTAATGTAATCAATTATTTTACAAGCATTCAGAGGTAGAAGACAATGTATAAGTGATTATTTTATGCTTTAATCGATTATCATAGAGAAGTTTGAATTTCAGAAACATATAGAAGCTTGTGTAATCGATTAATCTGACATGTAATCAATTATTCCAGAAGGTTTTGAATTTTGAGAAAATTGATTCTCAATATTTTAATCGATTACCATTCACTGTAATTGATTATTCCAATGAATTTTTTTACATTGGAAAGTAGATTTTGGTCATTGTAATTGATTAACCCGATGAGTAATCGATTATCACAGAAGAGACCAATTTTCAAAAAGGAGGAATAATCAATTATTTTGGTAGTGTAGTCGATTACATAAGCTCAATTTTCATACTAAATGATGATTTAAGTGAATTTAATCGATTAATCTGATACTTAATCGATTATTACAGAGAATTTTGTAGATTTATCAGGATTATGCAGAACAAACTCGAAATGTAGCAGCTTTTTGATGATGGATACAAAGGATAAACAATTGCATATGAAAAGGCATATACTAATCAGGCTAGCAAAGATTAGATTCATCCAAGATTCCTAGCACGTTTCTAAGAGCATAGAATCTATCTCTAGCCAATGGTTTAGTAAATATATCAGCCAATTGATTATGAGTATCAATGAAATCAATTTTGATATTACCTCTTTGGACATGAGCATAGAATCAATTTCTTTCAATTCAACTCCAAAATCTTGTAATTGTTGCTTCAACCATAGAGTTTGTGCACAACAACTTCCAACTGAGATATATTCAACTTCAGCAGTTGACAAAGCAACACAAGATTGTTTCTTACAATGCTATGAGATCAATGAACTTCCAAGTAAATGACAAGTTCCATTAGTGCTTTTTTATCTAACTTACATCCTGCAAAGTCAGGATCAGAATAACCAATAATATTAATTGAAGCACCTTTGGGATACCAAAGACTAACTTTTGGTGTAGCCTTGAGATATTTGAGGATTCTTTTAACTGCTGTTAGGTGAGACTCTTTGGGATTTGTTTGATATCTTGCACACAAGCACACACTTAGCATTCTAGTCTACTAGCTGTCAAATATAATAATGAACCAATCATTTCTCGATTTCAAACTTTTTGATTACTTCAAGGCAATACTTGGATTGGTTGAGAAAAGTTCCATTCTTCATTTGCTTCACTTGAAGTCCAAGAAAGAATGTTAATTCTCCCATCATTGACATTTCAAATTCTTTTTGCATAGCTTTAGAAAATTCCTTGCACAACAAATGGTTAGTTGAACCAAAAATTATATCATCAACATATACTTGAACCAATAAGATATCATTCTTATGCCTTTTGATGAACAAGGTTTTGTCAACATGACCTCTTGAGAAAGATTGTTCAAATAGAAACTTGCTTAGTCTTTCATACCAAGATCTGGGAGCTTGCTTTAAACCATAAAGGGTCTTTTTAAGTTTAAAAACATAGTTTGGATGTTTAAAATCAGTGAAACCAGGAGGTTGTTCAACATATATATATCCTCCTCAATGTATCCATTTAAAAAGGCACTTTTGACATCCATTTGAAAAAGTTTAAAATCCATTAAACATGCATAAGCAAGCAACAACCTAATGGCTTCCAATCTTGCAACTAGAGCATAGGTTTCCTCATAGTCAATGTCTTCTTCTTGGTTGTAACCTTTTGCAACCAATCTAGCTTTATTTCTGACTATGATTCCACTCTCATCAAGTTTATTTCAAAAAATCCATTTTGTACCAATGGGTTTGAGAAAGGTGGTCTAGGAACAAGTTCCCAAATTTCATTTCTCTTGAACTGATTTAACTCATCATGCATGGCATGCATCCAATGTTCATCAACTAAGGCTTGATCAATATTCTCAGGTTCAATTTGAGAAACAAAAGCCATATTACAACAAAGGTTTCTTAATGAAGACCTAGTAGATACTCCCTTTGAAACTTCACCTATTATGTTATCAAGTGAGAGATCTCTTGTTGTTCTCCAACCTTTTGGCTCTTGAATAGGTGTTGATGGTTTCATTTCAGCACTTGATTCTTCTTTCTCTTTATTTATGGAATCATTAAGCTGAATAAATTCTTCCATAGGACCTGCATCTACACACACTTCTTTTCCTCTTTAGAGGGATTAGACTCATCACAAATCACATGTACAGATTCTTCCATGCACATTGTTCTTTTGTTGAAAACTTTATATGCTTTACTATGTAATGAATATCCAAAGAAAATTCTTTCATCAGCTTTAGCATCAAATTTTCCAAGTGATTATTTCCCATTGTTTAATACAAAACACTTGCAGCCAAAATCTCTATAGCTCATAAGGAGTTTTCTTTAAAATAGGCCATATAAGTAATCTATTCAAAGTGTAGCAAACTGTACTTACAACATCAGCCCAAAAATATTTTGGCAAATTTGTCTCATTAAGAAGAGTTCTAGCTTCTTCTTCAAGAGATATGTTTTTCCTCTCCACGACACCATTTTATTGAGGTGTTCTTGGAGCTGAAAAATTGTGGTTAATTCTATTTTCTTCACAGAATTTTTCAAAATGTTCATTTTGAAATTCTCCACCATGATCACTTCTTAGTGAGATAATTTTGCTACCTTTTTCATTTTGTGCAAGCTTGGCCATTTTTCTAAAAGCATGGAAAACATCACTTTTGGATTTTAAAAACAGAGTCCAAGTAAATCTAGAGTAATCATCTAGAATAAGAAGCCCATAATAATTGCCTCCTAAACTCATAGTTTTAGAAGGACCAAACAAGTCAATGTGAAGTAATTCAAGTGGTCTAGAGGTTGAAACAATGTTTTTACTTTGAAAAGAATTTTTGATTTGTTTCCCCTTTTGACAAGCATCACAAAGTTTGTCCTTTTCAAACTTGAGTTTGGGCAAACCAATTACTAAATCCTTTTTAATTAGCTTGTTCATATGATGCATGTTAATGTGACTTGCCCTTCTATGCCACAGCCAAGATTCATCAATCTTGCTTATTAGACATGAAGTGTTGTGAAAGAATGCATGATCAATTGAAAGTAAATAAATGTTACCTTTCCTTTTACCTATGCGAATCACTTCACCACTTTGCTCATCACAAATCATGAAGCAATTCTCATTGAATGAGACTTTGAATCCTTTATCACAGAGTTGGCTTATGCTTAAGAGATTATGCTTCAATCCTTCAACATAAAGAACATTTTTTATTTTGGTTTTGAAGCTATCTCCAATGTTGCCTTCTCCAATGATCTTTCCTTTGTTATTATCCCCATAAGTGACATATCCTCCATCTTTAAAAGTTAGATTTGTAAGCATAGACATGTCACCCGTCATATGTCTAGAGCATCCACTATTAAGGTACCATAATGAAGATCTAGCTCTTAGACATACCTGCAAAAATCAAATCAATTTATAAAGGAAGGTACCCAATTGAGATTGGGTCCATAGGGGTTAGCAGCTTTCTTTTCCTTTTAAACCCAAATGCAATCTCCATTAGGCACATAGAATCTCCTAGCATAGCATTTGTAAGATGTATGTCCTTTTTCCATACAATAGTTGCATGTTACAGATTTTGATGATTTTCTTAAGAAAACATTTTGATTGATCTCTAAGTTTTTGAACTTCTTTTAATTTTTCTATTTTGGAGGCACAAATACAGTTTTTCCAACGGATTTTGAGCCTTGTTTGTACCCCAAACCAGAAGTATCTCCAACATACTTTTGCACACTTAACATTTCAGCCAAGGTGCATTTTCCTGTGTAAAGCTTTCTCAAAAGATCAATTAAATTACTATTCTTGGATAAGAGTAACATATATTTTTCTCCTTGACTTCTTTTGTAATCATCAAAATCTTTTTGCAGCAAGCTATATTTGTCAACATTAGTAGAAGAAGAAGCACATACGCATTCATTCATTTTGTAACTTGAAACAAGTTTTTCATTTTCTTCTTTCAAATTGCAAATTTCAGTTTCCAATTCAGTAATTTTTGCAACATGCCATCTAAGATTTCCTTTGACCTTGTTATTGGATTTTGCAAGCTTTTGGGCTTCTTCATGAATTTCTTGGAAAGCATTAATAGCTTGTTCAAGTTCAAAATTTACCTCATCTCCATCACTTGATAGATCATCATCTTCTTCATTGATTGTGGAGGTGAGACACATATTTGCTTCTTCATTTTCAGTAGAAGATTCTAATGTTGTTGACTCATTATCTTCCCAAGCTATGTAGGCTCTTTTAGATTTTCCTTCCTTCCTCACCTTGTTGTCACCTTGTTGCTTTTTCAAGTAGATTGAGCATTCAGATTTGATGTGGCCAGGTTTTCCACATTCAAAGCAAGTAAAATTGCTGTCAATCTTCTTCTTCTTCTTCTTGTTCTTTGTGAACCTTTTGTTCTTGTTTTTCCTCAAGAACTTGCTGAACTTCTTGACAACCAAGTTCATGTTGTCCTCTTCATCCTCTTCACTTGAATCTTCCACTTTTTCTGACTTTGACGATGCAGCTTTTAATGCAATACTTTTATTTTTCTTTTCTGCATCTTTAGCACAAGTTAGTTGAGACATTTCAAACTCATATTCAAGTAACTTACCAAATAGTGCAGCCATGGACATCTTGGATAGATCTTTAGATTCCTTGATTGTTGTCACCTTTGGTTGCCAAGGTCTTGTGAGACACTTCAAGATCTTTATGTTTAGTTCTTTAGTATCAAAGATCTTCCCAAGACCCAAAAGATGATTGACTACATGATTGAATCTTGTTTGTAGCCGAGAAATGCTATTTGTGGTGTTCATCTTGAACATCTTATACTCATGGATCAAGGCATGCTTTCTTGATCTTCTAACTTCTTCAGTTCCTTCATGAGTTATTTCCAGCATCTCCCACATTTCTTTTGCACTTGTGCATCCCACTGTTCTAAAAATTCATCAGAAGAAAGTGCAGAGACAATCATATTTTCAGCTTTAAAATCATATTTGACAACCTTTTGTTTAGCATCTGTCATCTCATCCCATTCTTTGGGAATCATTTCATTGCCAACAGTTTTCTTTGGAATAAAAGGACCCTTTTCTATAGCATTCCAAGCACCTGGGTCATTTGATTGAATAAAAATTTTCATTCTATTTTTCCAAAAACTGAAATGCTCCCTTTCAAACATAGGAGGTTTGTTTAGAGAAGCACCTTATTTGAATGTTATTTGTGAGGTATTCATTTTTCTTTTTGAAGAAAAAATAGTGATCTTGAATAACTCTCAAGAACCAGCTCTTGATGCCAATTGAAAATAATAGGAATACTCACAATAACCAAGAGGGGGGATGAATTGGTTAAAACCTTGGTACTTTAAAAAAACTAATTCAAATCAGAGTTCAGGATCTTTATCACTTTCAAAACCAAGAAATCTTTTTACTCAACCAAATAGCTCAGCCCAAGAAATCAATAGATCAAAATTGAACTTGTTGAACAATGAATATGAATCAAAGAATCAATGACCAATGAATAAAATGAAAGATAGAGAAAAAGAATCAAAGACACAAGCAATTTATACTGGTTCACTTCACAATTGAAGCTACATCCAATTTCTTCTAATTAACACTAGATTAGAGTTCCAATATTATAAAATTCTGTTCTTACATGCAATTACAACATCTCCCTTTATCAACCCTAGATAAAGAATAGAAATATAAACCCTATTAAATTCTAAGAGACAAAAAACCAGAGAACATTACTCTGTTCTTCACACTAGAGAACCCTTCTCTAGATACAAGCAAGAACCCACTTTACAATAGCAAACTTACACAGAAAATTAAAACGAAATTACAACTAGATTAAGGAGAGAGACAACCTAATGATCCAATGAATGTTATGCATATGAATTACCAAATCAGGTTGAGTAGCAAACTAAATCAGAACATGCTTTTCCTTAATCTTGAAAAGAATCTTGCTCAAGAATCATTCAAAGACCCATTGATGTTTTGAATGAATCAAGAAGTAATTAAGCACTGAAAATTACTTTGAAAAGCTTAGAAGACTTGTTTGAGCTCAGAAATACGAATGGGTACAATCTCTCAAAGTTAGAAAACAAGTCAAGCCTTCAAACCTATTTATAACAGAATTTGTAACTAACTGTAATTGATTAAACGTGTCTGATAATCGATTAAAATTCTTATGTAATCGATTAAAATATCACTTAATCGATTAAAATGTCAAAAAAAGCTTTCTAGGTTTCAGTAACGAGTAAAATAATCGATTATCCCGAGTTGTAATTGATAGAGTGCTTTTAGTTAAATTTTTGTCTATCATTCTTAGCCTATTTGACCTATTTTGGACTTTTATTTTCCCATTCTAATTAAGTTTTGTCTTAGGCAAGTAAGTGGGCTTAATTGCTAATTGTAGGGTATTTTCGGATTTTTGCTCACTTAACGTATTTGACTTGTGCAGGGCCTATAGAGTGATACCGATCTCCAAATGGAGCGTTCTAGGAGTCCTTGGAAAGATAATGAAAGGATCTACAAGTTTACTAGTAATATCTTGAGGCTAATTCTGTCATTTTGATTTTCATGGTTGTAAATAGTAAATAATTAGGTTGTTGGGTTTGTTTATGGCCCATTCTATTTTCAGAACATAGTCACTATTTATATTAGTGACTTTAGTGAAACTTGGACAGCACACTTTACAATTCAATAAACAACTTTTATTTTACTTTTCTTTAGTTTTTAGAATCAAAAGCTTGTTCTTCATTTTCTCTCGTTTGTTCTTCATTGTTCTTCATCTTCTTCATTTCCATTTTTCTATTCTTCCATTTTTCTGCACTTACTTCATGGGGCTTTCCTTGGTGATCATCATGGAAGGCTAAATCATTAATCAATCCAAGGATCTAACTCAAGCAAGAGAAGAATTGGAGTTCCGGTTCGGTATTTCGAATTCTACTTGAATGTTCACCTTCTTCAATTTCTATTATGTTTTCATGATTATGAATGCATTTAGGATTGAAAGTGAATTAGTATTATGGATTCATGTCTTAATTTCAAATGATAATCACAAGATTAATTGAATGATAGTTCAGTTAGGGTTCTGGTTTCAATTAATTTAGGAGTAGGATCGATTGAACTGCTTCTATTGAGATTGAATGAATGTTCATGATAGAGTCAATTTATGGGAATGATGATGATTCAAATAGCTTTGTTTAGTGAATTGGATTGATGCTTTCTAATCTGTTTTACTTTACTCCTTGATAATCTTGCTAATTTCTGCATTGTTCTTTAATTTTAGTTTTAATTCTTGCATTTTTACGTTTTTTTGCACAACTATGCTTGTTACATGATTATGTGCTTGTGGTTGCTGCATTAGCTTTGTATTTACCCATAAAAATAGAGAAAAACCCATAAAAACAGAGGAGAACCCAGAAAAAACAGAGCAGAACGCCCAGCTGGCACTACCAGCGTGACCATCCACGCTGATCGCGCCAGAATTCGAACCCAGGGGCCTCTGTTGAAGTCTTGACGTTGTTCGTGCCAGACCCGGTGCTAGTCGAACCACAGGTTCGGCCATTCCACGCTGATCGCGCGGATGCCACGCCGATAGCGCGAACTTCCCGAACCTTCCACGCTGATCGCGTGGATCCCACGCTAATCACGAGGGCGTAAAAAAAAAAAGAAAAAACCTTAGGTTAGATGACTTTGATAGTGTAGGTTTAGACAGTAGCATAGTGTCTTCTGACTTTGATTCCGATTCTACTTCTACTCCTTCTACTTCTACACATCTTGATATCATGGCTGATAACAACCTAACTCTTAAGGAGTTAGCTACACCTGATGTTGTTTACGAACCTTGGTGTATTCAATACCCTGAGACTGAGCTTAGTTATGAGCTGAAATCTGGACTGAACCATTTGCTTTCTAAGTTTCATGGACATGCTGGTGAAGATTCACACAAACACCTTAAGGAGTTTCATGTGGTGTGTTCCACCATGCGACCACATGATGTTCATGAGGATTATGTCAAGATGAAAGCATTTCCTTTCTCTTGGGATGGTGTTGTTAAGGATTGGTTGTACCTTTAACCAGATCCTATCACCACTTGGATAGACATGAAAAGAAGATTCTTGGAGAAATTCTTCCCTGCCTCCAGAACAACATCCACCCGGAAGGAAATTTGTGGCATAAGGTAGTTCCCTGGAGAGTCTTTGTATGAGTATTGGGAGAGATTCAACAAGCTGTGTGCTACCTGTCCTCACCATCAAATCAGTGAGCAATTACTGATTCAGTATTTTTATGAAGGCTTGATGTTGATGGACAGGAGTATGATAGATGCAGCTAGTGGAGGCGCTCTGATGGACAAGACCCCTCTTGCTGCAAGGCAGCTGATTTCTAACATGGCAACCAACTATCAACAATTTGGTGCTAGAGTTACAACATCTAAGGTGATGGCAGCAAATAAAGCTTATGTTTCTATGGTTGTTGACAACCAGAGATTGGAGAACAAATTAACAGAGTTGACATCCCTTGTGAGGCAGCTTTCTATTGGGCAACAACAGAATGTGATGGCAGCCAATCAACCAAGGCTCTGTGGTATCTATTGTGCCCCTAATCATCCCATAGATGCATGCCCCACTCTCCAAGAGACAGAACAACCTGCTGAAGTTTCTACCATGCAACCTGGCCAGTCATTCAGACCTCAACAACAATATAATCCTTACTCCAACACTTATAATCCTGGTTGGAGAGATCACCCAAATTTGAGGTATGGTCCTGGTCCACAACAACAGTAGCCCTTTAGACCTCCACAACAACCCTTCTAGCCTGCCACTACTAAATACCAACCTCCTCCTTTCAAACAACAACCACAGTTCCACAACTTGCACCTGCACCTACACCTACACAACCTGTGCAAGCTAGTTCTGGACCTTTTTTGGAGGATTTAATGAAGCAAATGGCAACTAGCAATCTCCAGTTTCAACAAAATGTCAGTGCCACCATCCAGGACCTGCAAACTCAAATTGGACAGTTAGCTACAACCAGTTGTTAATCCTAAGAATGTGAGTGCTATTACGTTGAGGAGTGGCACGGAACTTCCAGATGCTGGTGCTAAAATTGATGCTGGTGCTGGTAAAAAAGTTGATGATGGTGCCAAAACAGATTCTGCACCAAAACAGATTCCCTTACCTTTTCCTTCTAGACCCTTTCCTGCAAAGAAAGTAGTGGAGCTTGATTCTAATCTGCTTGAGACTTTCAGGAGGGTGGAAGTCAACATTTCCCTCTTGGATGCCATCAAACAGATTCCAAAATATGCAAAGTTCCTGAAGGATTTGTGCACCCACAAGAGGAAGCTTAAGGGAAATGAGCAAGTGAAGATGGGCAGAAATGTTTCCGCACTAATACAAGGCAAAACTGTTGATGCCATTCCATTATCCACCTTGCTAGATATTACTTTTGTGGATGCCTTATGTGATCTTGGAGCCTCCATTAATGTCATGCCCACATCAGTTTACAGAGCATTACACCTTGGTGAGATGAAACCCACTGGTGTTGTCATACACTTAGCCAACAGGAGTGTTGCACTTCCACTTGGACTTATTGAAGATGTGCTGGTGCGGGTTAATAATTTGATCTTCCCAACGGATTTTTACATTTTGGATATGGAGAATGAGTCTTCCAGCTATGGTTCCACATTGATCCTAGGGAGACCATTCTTGATGACAGCCAGAACCAAAATTGATGTGCATGCAGGAACTCTTTCTATAGAGTTTAGTGATGACATTGTTTAGTTCAACATTTTTGAGGCTATGAGACATCCTGCAGAGGAGCATTCTGTTTTTCTCCTTGATATCATTGATGCTGCAGTAGATAGTGTAGATATTTCTGATTTACTTTTTGATTTTTCTGATTTTTCTTCTGACTTTTCTGACTTTGATCTTGGTTCATGTAGTTGTACCTGTGATGATTCTGCTGTTGTGTGTAGCATTTGTGCGGAAATTTCCTCCGCACTTCACTCTGATTATGTTCCAGGTACAGATACAAGTTCTGAGCCTACTATCCCACTTTCCTCAACCCCTAGTCTTTCCTTACCTTCCACTATTCAGCCCCCTTCCTTAAAGCTGAAGTCACTACCTGAGCACCTCAAGTATGCATATTTAGATGATGCTCAGAAGCTTCCAGTTATCTTATCTAGTAGTCTGCCACTGGGGCATGAAGAGAAGTTGATGAATGTTTTGAGAGGCCACAAAAAGGCCATTGGATGGACACTTGCTTATCTTCCTGGAATTAATCCTTCCATCTGCATGCATCAGATACTTTTGGAGGATGATTCTAGACCAGTGAGGCAACCCTAAAGGAGGCTGAATCCCACTATTCTTGATGTGGTGAAGAAGGAAGTGACGAAGCTACTAGCTGCAGGGATCATCTATCCCATCTCTGATAGCACTTGGGTTTCACCTGTCCATGTGGTTCCTAAGAAGTCGGGTCTCACAGTTGTGAAGAATCAAGATAATGAACTGATTCCGACTAGAGTGGCCAACAGTTGGCGAGTTTGCATTGATTACAGGAGACTCAACCAGGCCACTCGCAAGGAACATTTCCCTCTGCCTTTCATTGATCAAGTTTTAGAGAGATTGGCAAGTAAATCACATTATTGCTTTCTTGATGGTTTTTCTGGTTACATGCAAATCCATATTACACCAGAGGATCAACATAAGACCACATTCACTTGTCCATTTGGCACATTTGCTTACACCCGAATGCCTTTTGGCCTATGCAACGCACCTGGCACCTTTCAAAGGTGCATGATAAGCATCCTTTCTGATTTATTAGAGTTGCATGGAGGTGTTTATGGATGATTTCACTGTTTATGGTTCCTTTTTTGATGCATGTTTGGATAGTCTCTCTAGAGTGCTTGACCGATGTATTAGTACTAACCTTGTTCTTAATTTTGAGAAATGTCATTTCATGGTGCATGAGGGTATAGTCCTAGGACATTTGGTCTCTAGTAGAGGTATTGAGGTCGATAAGGCAAAAATTGATGTGATTACCTCTTTGCCTTACCCCGCTTCTGTGCGGGAAGTACGTTCCTTTCTTGGACATGCAGGTTTTTATAGGAGATTCATTCAGGATTTCAGTAAGATTGCATTGCCATTGTCCAAGCTTCTCCAAAAGGACGTAGACTTTACATTTGACCAGCTTTGCAAAGAGGCATTTGAGGGATTGAGGAAGAAGCTGACTACCTCTCCCCATCATGCAGCCGCCAAATTGGGAGCTTCCCTTTGAGCTGATGTGTGATGCCTCTAATTATGCACTTGCGGCTGTGTTGTCACAAAGAGTTGGTAAACTATCCCATGTTATTGCTTATGCTTCACGCACTTTGGATGCAGCCCAAGTTAACTACACCACCACTGAGAAGGAGCTTTTGGCTATTGTTTTTGCTTTAGATAAATTTAGATCTTACTTGCTTTGCTCCCATATCACTGTCTTTACTGACCATGCAGCTTTGAAACACCTGTTGAAGAAGCCTGATGCTAAACCTAGATTGATCAGGTGGATGCTTCTTCTTCTGGAATTTGACATTGAGATTAAGGACAGAAGTGGTGCAGAAAACTTGGTCGCTGATCACTTGAGCAGGATTGAGGGACCTCTTGAGTCCTTTCCCATTCGTGATAATTTTCCTTATGAGCATTTGATTCATTTGCATTCATCGCATGTCACACCTTGGTTTGCTGACATTGTTATTTTCCTTGTTGAATCTGTTGTTCCACCTCATGCATCTAGGTCCCAAATAGATAAACTTAAGAGTGATGCTAAATATTATGTTTGGGATGATCCTTATTTTTGGAGGTTTGGTAGTGACCAAGTGATCTGAAGGTGTGTGCCTGATCATGAAATTCAGTCTATTCTTCAGTTTTGTCATAGCACACCTACCGGAGGTCATTTGGTTCTCAGAGGACCGCTAGGAAAGTATTAGACTGTGGGTTCTTTTGGCCCACCTTGTTTAGAGATGCTCATCACTTTACCACCACTTGTGAGCAGTGTCAGAGAGCAGGAGGCACAATTACACACAGACATGAGATGCCTCAACAACCCATTATTTTTGTGAGATTGTTGATGTCTGGGGTATTTATTTTATGGGTCCATTTCCTGTTTCTCATGGTTTTTCATATATTTTGCTTGTTGTTGATTATGTTTCTAGATGGGTTGAGGCTAAGGCCACCAGAACTAATGATTCTAAAGTTGTTGTGGATTTTGTGAGATCCAACATTTTTTGCAGGTTTGGTGTGCCTAAAGCCATTATCAGTGACCAGGGGAGCCATTTCTGTAACCGGTCATTTGCATCCTTGCTTCAGAAGTATGGGGTTGTGCATAAAGTTGCTACAGCTTATCATCCCCAAACTAATGGGCAAGCAGAGGTTTTTAACAGAGACATCAAGCAAGTGTTACAGAATGTGGTGCAACCAAACAAGAAAGATTGGAGCAAGCTTGTTGAGGACGCTTTATGGGCTCATAGGACCGCTTGCCGCACACCTTTGGGTATGTCTCCCTATAGGGTGGTTTTCGGTAAGGCATGCCACCTTCCAGTGGAGATTGAGCACCGTGCTTATTGGGCGGTGAAGTGTTGCAACATGGCATTTGATGAAGCGGGTATGCAAAGGAAGCTTCAGTTGTAAAGGCTTGAGGAGATTCGTTTAGAAGCCTATGAGAACTCCAAGATTTACAAGGAGAAAGTGAAGAAATTCCATGACTCTAGGATTCTTAGAAAGGAGTTCCATAGTGGCCAAAAAGTGTTATTGTTTAACTCTCGCCCAGTGGCGGAGCCAGCTTGTAATTTTAAGTAGTGCCAAATTTTAAGTAGTGTCAAATTTTATTTTTAATCCTAATTAATTATATAAGTATATATAATTATTAAAAAAAATTCATCCCTCAATATAACTGTAAATTTAATTTTTTAGCTAGTGCCAAGGCCCTTGCTGGTCCTAAGGTGGCTCCGCCACTGCTCTCGCCTTAAGCTTATTTCCAGTAAACTTCGATCTAGATGGGATGGACCTTTTGTTATTACTAATGTTTTTCCCCATGGTGCAGTTGAGATTAAAAATGAAGCTATCGGCAAAGTCTTCAAGGTCAATGGTCACCAATTCAAAGCATTTCATGAGAGCCCTCAAGTGGAGGAGGAGCTTGTGGAGGACATCTCTTTGGTCCTGCCAATTTTGCGTGAATGACATTTTGGGGAGTTTCCTTTTCCCTTCTTTTATTTGTTGTCTCTTTGTTGTATTTCTTTGCATGCTTACATTGAGGACAATGTGCATTTCAAGTGGGGGGTGAAGAATCCTAAAATTTTTTGAAACTTTGGTTATTTTCTATTTTCTGTTTTCTATTTTCTGTCTGTTTATGTTTTGTTGCTGTCTATTTTTCATTGTCTGTTGGTTTCTGTCTTTTATTTGTCTGTCTATATTCTGTTTGTCTGTTTCAGTTTTTGAGTCTGTATGTTTTTGTTGTCTGTTTCTGCTGTTTATGTTTTGTGTTATTTTTATTGAATTTAGGCACTTTTTCATGTTTTTCATAGGATTTCCAACTTTATAAATTATGAGAAATGTTAAAAAGTTGGTTGGATTGAGAGGTTTCATACTTGATGTGAATCATTGTTTCAATTGTTGAAGTGATAAGTAGGCTTGAGAAATAGAATTAAGATGAACGATGTGTGGTAGAATTATACCTTGTGAGTTTTTGAGCCTTTGTGGTGGATATGTTCGTTCATGTGTGATTTCACCCTTGTGCTAGATTATTCTATGTTTTGCCTTGCCTCTTTTGATATTCCTTGTTGCACATGCTTTGATTGAGATGATTTATGCCTTCTTTCTTTTAGCCACTAGCCAAATAAACCTATCCTTGTGTTGATATCCATTGTCACCCTCTTTGAGCCTTTAGCCTTTTCTTTCTTGTTTAGCTCATTAAAAACAAAAAAAAATGGAAAACCATGTTATTCTAGCTTTAGGGAGAAAAGAGGCTTTGGAATTGTTTTGGGAGTGAGTTTCAAGCAAGTGTGGGGTATTTGTATTTTGTTTTGTTTTGAAAGAGAAGAAAAGAAAAGAGAAAAGAAAGAGTTCAAATAGCAAAAGTTCAAAGAAAAGAAAAAAAAAATAGTGTATAAGCAAAGAAGAAAAAGAAGTTCAAGCAAAGAAAAAAATATATATATGCAATAAAAGTTGTTATAGTTCATTTTCATCCTTCTAAATTCTTTTAAATTTCATCTTATTGCTTCTACCCTTCTTTTATCTTGTTGGCTTGCTCCCTATTGCCCCTCTTTTCTCTTAAGTTTTAGCCTAAATATCCTTTTCTTATCCACCTTTTCCTAAGCCATTCATTACAAACTAATAAAGTCCTTTTGATCTTTTGATGCATGTGTATTTCAAGTTGAATGAATGAGAGGTTTGTCAATGCTTGGATGTGCTAGTTGCATGTGGTGTTTGAGAGTAAATACAAGCTATACACATTGTGTGAGGTTGAGTGCACCCTTTGAGAGAATTCTATCACCTTGGTGCATTCTTAATCCTAAACTACTTTTTCACTTCGCACTTTGTGATCATGTTTTCATGGATTGTTTGTTACCTCAATATTATTTTTCCATCTTTCCATCTCTCACTTTTGAGCATTGTTGTGATCCATTGAAAAATATGTGTGCCTTGTTCATACCCTTTCTTTAAATTTTTGGTCTACTTTAGTTTGAATTTTTCTCTTAGTCTTTCTTTTAGTTTTGCCCAGGAGTGCAAATGTTCAAGTGTGGGGTATTTTGATAGAGTGTTTTTAGTTAAATTTTTGTCTATCATTCTTAGCCTATTTGACCTATTTTAGACTTTTATTTTCCCATTCTAATTCAGTTTTGTCTTAGGCAAGTAAGTGGGCTTAATTGCTAATTGTAGCGTATTTTCGGATTTTTGCTCACTTAACGTATCTGACTTGTGCAGGGCCTGTAGAGTGCTACCAATCTCCGAATGGAGCGTTCTAGAATTCTTGGAAAGATAACGAAAAGATCTACAAGTTTTCTAGAAATATCCCAAGGCCAATTCTGTCATTTTGAGGGTCATTTTGAGCTTCGAAGTTAGCACCTCTGCACTTGTAATTTTGGGCTGCGAATTTGATTTTCATGGTTGTAAATAGTAAATAATTAGATTGTTGGGTTTGTTTATGGCCCATTCTATTTTTAGAACTTAGTCATTATTTATATTGGTGACTTTAGTGAAACTTGGACAGCACATTTTACAATTCAATAAACAACTTTTATTTTTCTTTTCTTTAGTTTTTAGAATCAAATGCCTGTTCTTCATTTTCTCTCATTTGTTCTTCATTGTTCTTCATCTTCTTCATTTCCATTTTGCTATTCTTCCATTTTTCTGCACTTACTTCATGGGGCTTTCCTTGGTGATCATCATGGAAGGCTAAATCATTAATCAATCCAAGGATCTAACTCAAGCAAGAGAAGAATTGGAGTTCCGGTTCTGTATTTCGAATTCTACTTGCATGTTCACCTTCTTCTTCAATTCTATTATGTTTTCATGATTATGAATGCATTTAGGATTGAAATTGAATTAGGATTATGGATTCATGTCTTAATTTCAAATGATAATCACAAGATTAATTGAATGATAGTTCAGTTAGGGTTGTGGTTTCAATTAATTTAGGAGTAGGATCGATTGAACTGCTTCTATTGAAATTGAATGAATGTTCATGATAGAGTCAATTTATGGGAATGATGATGATTCGAATAGCTTGGGTTAGTGAATTGGATTGATGCTTTCTAATCTGTTTTACTTTACTCCTTGATAATCTTGTTATTTCTGCATTGTTCTTTAATTTTAGTTTGTGTTCTTGCATGTTTTACTTTGCGCATACCAACTGTTCGACAAAAATCCCCCCTTATTATTACCAATGATTTGAAGCTAGAACCATATTGATCGTGTCTTTGAGTTGACCTAAGTTAGCTCTGTGCTACAGAATTAGCTTAGTAAAATTGTTTTTGATATGTCTCGACAACGTAATATCAGTAATCTATTAAGACATAATCTCAAGATAACAAAATGCACTATGTAATCGATTACAAGCTGTGGTAATCGATGAAGACAGGGAAGTAGCTTTTCTCAAATAGCCTATGTAATCGATTATGGATAATGGTAATCGATTATCCCATCAGAACTTAAAATCCATGATTAACTATGTAATCGATTACAACACTTAAATAATCGATTAAAATCATTAACAAAGTAGTTTTGTTGTAAACAAAGACCAAATAATCGATTATTCCGATGCATAATCGATTACAATGTTCATAAAAGATTTTTCAAATTGAACGAAGAACAAAATAATCGATTATATCAGTAAGGTAATCGATTAAACCAGTGAAAATAGCATTTTTCCAAAAATCTTTCAATCAGATTAAAACCTTAACCAAAATATAAAAGCTTTGTTATTTTTTATGAAAACCATTTAAGTTTATGAATGAATGAGTGAATGCAATGCATGGATCATCAGATTAGCCTTTCTCTTACACATAATACAATTAAACAACTTCAAGGCATCCAAACATGTTGAAAGCTCAAAACCAATCTTGAATCAAATCCTTTTTAATCTTCATGATGCTCCCCCTATATCCAACATAATATTCACTCACTAACTTTGCTAGCATATAGTGACTATGTCAGAAGGAAAGAATGGGCCATGAGCAGGCCCAACTAAACTTATTAATTATGCTAATTACACCAATAAAAATCCAACTTGCAGCCCAAAATTCAAGTGCAGTATTTATGACTTCCAAGCCTAAAATGACCCTCCAAATGATAGAATTGGCCTTGGCTTAACTCTGATAAACTTGTAGATCTTTTCCTTATCTTTTCAAGGACTACTCATATGCTCCATTTGGAGTTCTGTAGAGCTTTGTAGGTCCTGCACAAGGAAGATAGGTCAAGTGAGCATAAAATCCGAAAATAAGCAACAAATAGCAATTAAGCCCACTTGCTTGCCTAAGACAAAAACTGAATTAGAATGAGAAAATCATAGTCCAAGAGAAGTCAAATAAGCTAAGAAGAATCGAAAAGTATTTAACTAAAATTGCCCAATCACCTACCTATGCCACGTCCACCTTGACGTGAGCTACTTCCTCATTTTGGTAAATACATTTGGTGCCTACCTCGGGCCGCGGTAAAACTTACCCTGCGACCTCACTATTTCACCATGGTCAATATGCGATCTAGCCTCAAATGTGTTACTCCTCTTGAAGGTTGTATACCTCCCATGACAAACGTGCCAGAAACACTGTAGCAACTCTAGACCAGTATAGCGAAGATGGAGCAATGTCACAAGGAGGAACTCTAAAAGCTGAAGGCTGAACACGATCAAATGGAAGCTCGAGTGAGACACCTCCAAGGTGACCAACACTCAGCTTATACAATGAATGAGTGTACTCAACAGGAATCACACCCTCGACACATTATCAACACTCAAGACGACCCCAACTTGTACCACATGTACCGTCCAAAAGGGCGGACGACTCGTTAACACCCTTTTTTCGATCGTATCATGGAAGTCAACCTACCCCTAGGTTGGAAGTCACTCAACCTAGAGCGGTATGATGGCACCACTGAACCAAATGAACAACTGGATGCTTTCCTTACTCAAGCAAACCTCTACACCAACAACGACGCAGTCTTGTGTTGTGTCTTCCAAACGTCCCTCAAAGGGGTAGTACTGACTTGGTATGAGGGCTCCCCCAAGGTCCATTAACTGCTTCGAAACTCTTGTGGAACGCTTTAGCTCGCAATATGCAACCAAATCACATCGCATAACTTCTGCCACATTGGCCAGACTGCAATAGGTAGACGGTGAGTCTCTTTGGTGGTTCATGGATAGATTTGGAGGAATAGTCGTCCAGATCCGAAATCTCAACCAAGAGGTGGCGTTGCACTCCATGTTGTTAGCCCTGCAACCAAGTAAATTCAAAGACAATCTATGCAAGAAACCCCCTTCTAGGATGGACGAGTTATGCAAACGAGCCAAGGGTTACATCCAGATGGAGAAGATATCGAGGTTCAAGAACAAAGTCTGACAAGCTGGACAAAAGCACAACAGGCAAGAAGGAGTAACCAAGACCGACCCACACAAGTCAGACAAAAGGCACAAGCTTGACAAGCGCCAGCCTCTCACAACAGGCAAGAAGGAGTAACCAAGACCGACCCACACCAAGTAAATTCAAAGACAATCTATGCAATGTCACTCTAGAGCAAGCTTTAAAGCTCAACTTCAAAGTCTCAAATAACCAAACTGAATATGATGCACTCATAGAAGGCCTCAAGCTTGCAAAAGAAGTTCAAGCTAAAAATATGATATGCTACACTGACTCACAACTTGTCCAAGGACGGTTACCAACACATATCAGACTAAGGAGACCATACTCCTTTGCTGCTATCACACTACAAAAACTTGTAGAATATGGGAACACTTCACACTTAACAAAGAGGAGGGGGTGAATTGGTTAGTCTTGGTAATTTAAAATTTTTTGAGTAATCAAAAACAATTTATCAAAATCAGAGTTTTTGCCCTTTAGGATCTTTATCACAAATACAACCAAGAACTTTTATCCAATATCAATACAAGACATGTAATGCATCAAGAACCAAGATGTAAAACAGAATTCACTAAGAAACTAATCAAACATGTAGAATAAGAATAAACACACAAGGTTTATACTAGTTCACCTCAAACACTATGAGGCTACATCCAGTTTTCTTCTACTCAACACTAGAGTAAGGTTCCACTATTGCAAATAATATTCTTACAAGCAATTACAAGCTTCTCCTTATCAACCCTAGATAAGGTTCAGAGATCTAAAACCCTATTAGACCCTTAGAAGCCACACCCACACTGAGAACACTACTTAGCTGTCCTTGGAGAAACACTATCTCCACTCTTGCAAGAAAAAAAACCCACTTACAATAGAACAACAAAATCAAAGTTACAACAGAAAAATTTACACCCACAAAGATTAAGGAAAGAATTCACCTGATGATCCAATAATGAAATGCATAATAATGAAAATCTTAGGTTGAATCCAGAAACAGTTATGCAGAATCAGTTTTCCTTAGCCTTTGTGAAAGATTGCCTTGCTTCACTCGAACCTTAGTGACCCATAGATGAATCAATGGAAGCAAGACCCTATGAACCTAGAAGAATGCCTTTGTGAATCCTTAGAAAGCTTTTTCAATGCTCAGAATTCAAAAATATGTTCTATACTTGATTCTCTCAGTCCTTTTATCACACAAGGCAAGGGTTTTATTTATACTGAAATTCGTAACTGAATTAATCGATTAAAAGCGCTCCACAGGCTCCTGTAATCGATTAAAATGTTCTTGGTAAGTTCTTGATTTCAGTTAACGGGTCAAATAATCGATTAACCTGACGTGTAATCGATTAAAGCAGACTGAGCAAAAAACATGTTGAAGCAAAATAATCGATTACAGTCCATAATAATTGATTAAGCCAGACCATGTTAAAAATCATGTTTGTGTAATATAATCGATTACATTTATTGGTAATCGATTAAGATAGCGTGAGTGCAAAACATGAGGTGAACTAAATAATCGATTTCAAGAAGTGGTAATCGATTAAGGCAGCGTGACTATATTTTCAAAACAAGCATGTAATCGATTATGGCTATGTGGTAATCGATTAAACCAGTCACTCAGCCAAATTCCAAGTATGCTAAGGTTCAAGTAATCGATTAATCCGATGAGTTAATCGATTAAAGTGTTCATGATGATTTTCCAGAAAGCTTGATGAACAAAATAATCGATTCTGTTAAGGTAGTAATCAATTAATCCGGCTTTAGACTATTTTTTTTAAAATACTTAGCTTTTTCTTAAGTTCCAAAGCAATTACTTAAAGCTTATATGATGCAATGCTTAAAATGTGTATGAAAGGTATGCATGCAAAGCTTGGATCATCAGAATGCTTTCAATCCTTTTACATTTAAGCACAAATTTTCATCTTCAAGGCTTTATGCATGTTGAAAGCCAAAACTTCATCCAAGACTTCACATTTCTTGATCTTCATGTAATCTTCATGTAGCTCCCCCTCAAATCGACAAAACTCTCATTGACAACTTTCAGTGTTTTGAAATGTACCACATACCCAAGGAGAGGAATACCAGAGCATACCTACTCTCCAAGCTGTCCAACACAAAAAGGATCAGGCATCTCAAGACAATCATCCAAGAAATGCTCCAAACTCCTACCATTCACACCCAAGAAGTCATGGTTGGACAAAAGAAGGAACCAAACTAGATGACCCCCTACAAGAATTTCCTTATTTAAGGGACGCTACCGTCAGATGAGAATGAAGTCTGACTTTTGAAAAGGAAGGCCAACTACTACATCATCCTTGATGGAGAATTGTTAAAAAGAGGGTTGACAGTACCCTTACTCAAGTGCCTGGACAGTCAGCAGGCAGTATATGTCATGCAAGAACTCCATGAGGGGATTTGTGGCCTTCACAGAGGAGGACTCTCTCTGGTAACCAAGGTGGTGCGTGCAGGATATTATTGGCCGACACCCTCGATTTCACAAGGAGGTGCAAAAGATGCCAAGAGTTTGTCGATATCCCATGCACTCCTCCTAACAACGTCCACATCTGAGCTCCCCTTGGCCTTTATCTATGTGGGGAATGGACATTTTGGGGGCGCTACCAAAGCCCCAGGTGCATGAAAATATAATGAACACTTATGCAAATAACAAAGAGGGGGGTTGAATTGGTTTTACCTCAGAGTTTTGAAATTTTCTTTCAAAAATGCTACAGCGGAAGACTTCAAATAAGAATCATATCTTTAAAAACAATTTAGAAAACAATTTTATTTACCTTCACTTTTTCAAAACACTTTCACCTTAACCAATCAAACCTCTCTTGTGTTGTTACCAATCTTGTGATAAGAACAAAAACTTAATACTTCAAGAACAATATGAACATTAACGGGAATATTCAAACACACAAGATTTATACCGGTTCACCTCTCAACCCCGAAGGCTACATCCAGTTTTCTTCTAATCAAACCTTTGATTAGAGAACACTATAATAAATATAATATCTTTACAAGCTTACAATGATCTTTTTTACCCTCCCTAGGTAAAATTCAAAATCTAAACCTATAGACTTTTCAAAAGATCTAGAACCAGAGATCCCCTCTCTGTTCTTACCTCTAGAAACCTTTCTAGATAAAGCTTTAAGGATTACAATTTGTTATAAGAACATTCAGAACAAATACAAAACAAAAATAATCAAGCTTATAGTTCAAGAAAGATATCACCTCTTATTCCTCAGTGAATTCAATAAAATGAATGATCTAACCAGACTGAGAATGTATGCAATTGATCTTTCTTGATGACTTCTTTAATCAGAAAGCTTGAACAGAGCTTCACATCATGTAGACAATCACTAGCATATCATGTATAACTCCATGACTCTAAGAATCTTTTGATTTTCTAATCTCCCTCTTCCTTTGTCTTTTATGAACTCTTGAAAGTGATTTTCTCAGTGCTTGTACGAAAACTTCACAAAATATTTCATATGTAAACTCAGTGCAAGCTGTTCTATTTATAAAAAAAAACAGACATAACTAATTGTAATCGATTATTTCGTCAATGTAATCGATTATTTTAACTGATGTAATCGATTATTTTACCAAGATAATCGATTAAAGTGTTCATCAGGATTCTGGAAAAATGTCAAGAACAAAATAATCGATTAAGTCACCTTGTAATTGATTATTCCAGATGACCTGAGTTTTCTAATACACATAGATAATCGATTAAATCCCCAAATAATCGATTATCACAGACAATGTGAAAAACTCGTCAATACATATTTCATCGATTACAAATATCTGGTAATCGATTAAACCAGATGAAAATGCATTTGTGAAATATGCAATGGCTCAAATAATCAATTATTCCGATATGTAATCGATTATCACAGAGCACGTTCAATTCAGAGTTAGACAAATTCAATCGATTACGAATCAATGGTAATCGATTAAAATGTTCATAAGGCAATATGCATATCCATTCACATGTATCTAATCGATTATATCATATAGGTATTCGATTAAAATAGTGAAATACAGCTTTTATGAAAATCTAATTGCCTTTATTACTTAACATCTAAATGTTGCTGATTCAAAGAGGAGCTAATGCATAAATGGACAACGTTCAAGCTTGGTGGTTTTGTGCTTTCAACAAGCCTCATTGTAAGTGTATCAAAGAAGCTTTGGATGATCAATTTGATTTATGTAAAAGGGAAGTTGAGTAATCTGATAATCCATTGAGCATTGCATACATAATCATTCATCTAGGATTATTAGATTGATGGTATAAGTAAAAGCAATTAACTAGTAAGGCATTTAAAAAGCTAAGTTTTTGGAAAAATTAAGTCTTACTGAATTAATCGATTATTATATTTTTGGCATCGATTATTTTGTTCTTTGTGCCTTCTGGAAAATAAAGCAAGAACATTGTAATCAATTACATATCGAATTAATCGATTACACAGGCTTAAATAAGAAAATCATGCTGACTGTCTTAATCGATTACAACATTTCGTAATCGATTACATCTATGCCTAAGGATTACATGATCAGCTGTTTTAATTAATTACATGTCATTTTAATCGATTACATAGTACATTTGAGAATACATGACTGACTGTCTTAATCGATTACCATATTCAGTAATCGATTACTCAATGCATTTAGAAAAACATGTCTGTCTGGTTTAATCGATTACTTCACGGAATAATCGATTATATTGTTCATAGTTCAAACCCAGAACTTATCAGGAGCACTTTAATCGATTACATTCTTGGATTAATCGATTACAAATGCAAAATAATCGATTACAGGAGCGGGTTTAATCGATTATTTTCAGTTAGAAAGTTGTTATAAATAGAACCTCTTGCTCTGTGCTTTGCAACTTTTGAGATTTTCGTACACTGAGCAATCACAAACGTTCTTAAGCTTTCTTTAGTGAGTTTTATGAGTTTCTAACATCATTGTGGCTTCACCAATTCATATGGATTATTGATTTGAAGAGTGAAGCATCATTGGTTTTCAAAGCAAAAGGAAAGGAATGCATTAAGTTTGTAATCTCTCTTTCAACCTGATTGAATCATTCATATGCATATGTTCTTTGGATTATCAGGTGAAATCTTTCCTTTCTTTTAATTGTAAAGATTGGCTTATTGAAAATGGGTTTCTTGCTTGATGATTAGAGATAATGTTTCTCTAAGGGAAGCTGAGTAGTGTTCTCAGTTTGGGTTTGGTCTCTAAGGGTCTAATAGTGTTTTAGACTACTGAACTTTATCTAGGGTTGATAAAGAGAGGCTTGTAATATCTTATAAGATTTTTTTTTTGCAATAGTGGAACTCTACTCTAGTGTTGAGTGGAAGAACTGGATGTAGCTTCATAGTGTTTGAAGTGTACCAGTATAAAAATATGTGGCTAATCTTTCTTCTCTTCTCTTCATCTCTAAATAGCTTTGGTTGTGATTCAAATTATTTGCACAGAAAGTTTTTACAGCTTATTGGTTTCTTGGCAATGGAATTTGATTGAATAAATGATTCTTGGTTTCAAAATTGTTTTAAAGTGATAAAGATCCTGTGGCAACTCTGATTTGAAATTTTAATTTACCAAGG
>PYAF01002803.1:8356-36269 GCA_007407185.1 Glycine tomentella | reverse complement strand
TTTTTAATTACTGCAATTCGTTTCTAATTATTTCTGTTTTAATTTCAAATTTAATTTCTGCCCAATTCTATCAAAAACCCCCCCAACACGTTTTCAATCCTTAAACATTGACAATTGATCCTTGAGAGACGACCTAGGAATCAACTTCCTAGTACTACATTTAATTCATATTAATTTGACAGAGTACGACCTTCGATCAATTACATAAAGTTAGTAATCGATTACATCTATGCCTATGGATTACATGTTCTCTGATTTAATCGATTACATATCATTTTAATCGATTACATAGTACATATGAGAATATAGGATTGTCTGTCTTAATCGATTATCAAATTTTGTAATCGATTACTCATGCATTTGGAAAAACATGACTGTCTGTCTTAATCGATTACTTCACGGAATAATCGATTACATTGTTCATAGCTCAAACCCAGAACATATCAGGAGCACTTTAATCAATTACATTCTTGATTTAATCGATTACAAATGCGAAATAATCGATTACAGGAGCGTGTTTAATCGCTTATTTTCAGTTAGAAAGTTGTTATAAATAGAACTTCTTTGCTCTGTGTTTTATAGAAGTGAGAATTTCGAAATCTGAGCAATTACAAACACTCCTAAGCTTTCTTTAGTGTATTTCTAGGTTTCTAAAAGCACTTTAGCTTCACAAATTCGTATGGGTTTTTGGTCTTAAAGAAGTGAAGCATCATTAAGGTTCAAAGCATAAGGAAAAGGATGCATTGAGTCTGTAATCTTTCTTTCAAACTGTTAAATCATTCACATGCATATGTTTTCTGGATTATCAGGTGAAATCTTTCCTTATTCTATGAAGGTGTAAATCTTTTAATTGATTTCTGTAAAGATTAGCTTATTGTAAATTGGGTTCTTACATGAAGATTAGAGATAGTGTTTCTCTAAGGGTTGCTGAGTAGTGTTCTCAGTTTTGGGTTTGGTCTCTAAGGGTCTAATAATGTTTTAGACTTCTGAACTTTATCTAGGATTGATAAAGAGAGGCTTGTAACATCTTGTAAGAATATTATTTGCAATAGTGGAACTCTACTCTAGTGTTGAGTGGAAGAATTGGATGTAGCTTCATAGTGTTTGAAGTGAACCAGTATAAAATTTATGGCTGATCTTTATTCCTTTCTCTTGATCTCTAAATTGCTTTGGTTGTGAATCAAGTTACATTGCACAGAAAGTTTTAAATTGCTTATTGATTTCTTGACGGAGGAATTTGATTGAATACAAGATTCTTGGTTTCAAAAATGTTTTTAGAGTGATAAAGATCCTATGGAAACTCTGAATTGAAAATTTTAATTTACCAAGGTTCAACCAATTCACCCCCTCTTGGTTGTTTTGAAGTGTTCCTATCATTTTCAGTTATATCAAATGATCCTTGACAGGAAGAGACACAAGAGGACTCTAAAAGTGAAGATGAGGAGCAGCAGATATATAATCCCCTAAAATTACCAATGGGATGGGATGGGAAGCCTATAACTTACTGGTTGTATAAGCTACATGGTCTAGGTCAGGTATTATATATTTCCCATTAAAATTTTGGAAACTGAAACCAATATTAGAGAAAAGCTTTTAAATTAAATTATTGTTACATATGCCACTACCTGTTTGTAGAATCATGTTATACATTAGATAAATCTGTTAACTGATTAAAAGGGTAGGGACTTGTTATTGTATAGGATTCTTTATGGCTCACTGTATTTTGACCATTAAATAATATAATATGTATTTTAGGAATTTAAGTGTGAGATATGTGGGAACTATCGAGCTTTTGAACTACATTTTAAAGAATGGTGCCATCAACATGGGATGCGGTGTCTTGGTATACCAAATACTAAGAATTTCAACGAAATCACATCAATTGAGGTATGCATATTATTTTTTTCATTCCCTTGCTGCTAATCAGTCTGTAGCATATTCCTTAAGTATAATATAGATTACTTTTGTCTTCTGTGTATACATGTGTATTTAAGTGCACACACCTTTATTTTATTTGTTATTGGGTTCTTCTTGATTACATATTGAAATAATTTAAATCAACATTACATTTTTTTTCCTCCTTGGTCTGTAACTAATTAAAATATAACATACATTAAAATGTTACGGTATTACTTAATCATTTGGTACTAAAATTTTCTTTTATGTACTGTTTTCCAGAGAGTGCTAACTAGTGTCTTAAGAGGATAGGTTAAGAAATCAAAAGTAGTTTTTTTATTTTTATGAGAAAGGGCAATATTTGATGTTACCAAGGCAGTAATGCGCACTTACTAGTGTAATTTCCAATAAACTTTCTATTTATTCCCTAACGAAACTCCTTTAGGGTATTCATTAGCAGGACCCATTTTTTTTATTAAGTTTGAGGTGCATGACTTCTTAAAAAATTGAGTCCAAAGTTATATCTGAGTGCATGGTTTGATTATTAATTGGTGACGTGTGTGCAGTACCAGTAACAATATCATTAAGTGTGGTTTTCTCTGTTGCAGGAAGCAAAGGAACTTTGGAAGAAGATACAGCAAAGACAAGGAGTGAACAAGTGACGCCCAGATCTTGAGGAAGAGTATGAAGACAAAGAAGGCAACATCTATAATTAAGGAGACAAATTATTCAAATTGTTTGGTATTCTTTCTTGTTTGTTTCAAGTAGAGGCCAAGAATATTGGGAGCAAGAAAATATAAGAGAGGAGATGCCATCTTGTCGTCAGATGTTCAACATTTTGACCCCTATGATCCAGTACCATACAGGTTTGCTACAATTCCAGCCCTAATGAAGTATCCCTAGTGATTATGAGTAGAGTAGTGAACATTATCATTTAATTTCTTGACATCAGTTGATTTGTATAATTTTCCCCTGATTCTTTTGATGCTCTGGTCCTTTTTGTTAACTAAATTCATTTGCTGTTTCGTGGAAATGAGAAGCGTCCTTCTGCCACAATAATTATGTTGTTTAGTGAACTTGCCTAGTACTTGACCACAGGATTGAAACCTGACTTATTTTTATTTTAAGTATTGTATGTTCTGCATAAAAAATGTATGACAAGCTGTTTTTTAAATTCACCAAAGGATAGTCTCACGTTGTCTGCAAAGAATACATCAACCAAAGGCCTGTTTTGATTCCATATCACAGGGGAGGAAAAAATGAAGAAGATGGAAATGATTGTAGTTTTACTTAGTATAGTTGTATTCTGGGCAGCAGTATAGTGGACGGAGAACGACACCGTCCAATACATATGCGGTTTCTTGGTATACCAAATACTAAGAATTTGTACGATTGCATGGAGAACACTTCCCAAGCATTTTTATGAACTCTATAAATGGCTGGGGAGATCAATTTTGAATGCTCCATACCAGTGCTATCTCATGTTCTACCTGTTGGTGGTGTCAAGGATAAGGTAAAATTCTATATCTTTTTAAGCTTTGTCAACTTTTTGAGAAAATGACTTTAATAGAATGAATTCAAAGCTTAGGCTTAAATTAAGTAACATACTAATACTAAGGACAAAAAATATAGTAAGATGAAATGTCAAGTTTCTGGCTTAGATTTTTTAATTTGGCATGTCAAGTTTACCCTTATTATTCATAATATTCATTCATTTTCAAATAAGTTGTACATGATTCAATTAAATGTGAAAGATTGGCATGATTTTCATTGTAGGTTTCAGTTTGCATCATGGAAAGCTTAGTTGTTCTCTTGAATATCTTATTTAGCATAGCTATCAATGTGATCAGGATAAAGATTCCATCTTTCAAAAGCAGGTATATACTAGCATGTCATTTATAATATATTCACTTTCTTTTTAAGATTAGTGATAAGCATTAAGCATTAAACTTCAAACTTATTTGTCAGGAGACACAGCAAAGAAGTTAGCCAGACTATAGTGTATCAGATATAGCTTCAATCACAAGCCTTGACTTAAGCAATTGAAATAATTAATTTGTACAGTGTGATTTACTAACTATGGATTCTATATTGCGTTATGAGACCAACCCATCATGTAATCACTGTTAACAAACCAGCTAAACCGATGCTCACAATATCTCTGATTTAGTATTTGCTATCTTCACAGATCTATGGAGGTGAGGCAACAATATTATAAAAGACTAGTGTATCAAGCAATCCAATGCACAATTGTTGTTGCTTAATTATCCATTTTTAGGTAGATCCTTTTTTTTTACTGTAATGTTCATCGCTAGTTTGAACTGATAATTGATTCTTGGTTCCCTTCTAAACTTTCAGGATTGTTAACTTTGGTGAGTTACACCATAGGATTTTATAAGTGGTCAGTAGTGTTTTGTATTTTCTAGCATTTTCTAACATAGTCTTGGTACAATAATCTGGAAGTTGTAATGGTTTATGGTGATGTGATGTTGTAATTCCAATAAAAAGTGTTAAATGCTTTTAATATATGATGTGATTTTAATGGTTGTATGTTATGCATTCGTAGGTGTAAAATAATTTAAAAAAATATATAAACAAACAAAGACGATTATTAACAAAATATCGTGTTCAAAATGTTGAGACTTTAAAAAAAAAATACAAACGAAGACAATTATTAAGAGGAAACCGTCATCATAGGTTGACATACGAAGACGGTTTTTTCTAAATAACCGTCTTCGTTTATGTTTAATAAAAAAATTGAAATAAAATAGAAACAATAATGGTTATTAGGGAAAACTGTCATCGTATGTCAATGTACGATGACGGTTTTACATAATAACCGTCTTCGTAGGTTTTTAATTTAAAAAAAAACTAAAATAAAATAGAAACAATGACGGTTATTAAGGAAAACCCATCATGATATGCTGTCATACGATGACGGTTTTCCTTAATAACCATCATCGTTTGTGTTCTATTTTTAAAAAAATTAAATTGAAATAAAAAAACCTACGAAAACATTTATTACGTAAAACCGTCATCGTATGCTCACATACGATGATGGTTTTCCTTAATAATCGTCTTCGTTTGTATTTTATTTTAAAAAAATTAAATTGAAAATAAATACCTACGAAGACGGTTTTTTCGTAATAACCGTCTTCGTAGGTTTTTAATTTTTTAAAAAAATTAAAATTGAAATTAAATGGAAACGAAGACGATTATTAAGGGAAAAGCGTCATCGTATGCTGACATACGATGATGGTTTTCCTTAACAACCGTCTTCGTTTGTATTTCATTTAAAAAATTAAATAAATAAAAAATTAAAAACGATGACGGTTTCTTAGAACCGTGGTCGAAAGTACCACTTTTCAATGACAAGCACAACAATGATGGTTCAACAACCGTCATCGTAGGGCCTAAATAACCGTCATCCTTTGCACTCTGTGTAGTAGTGTGGGGACTACCATACCATTAATTCTCAAAGAAAAAGGTATCTCAAGGCAATTCCTTGTCGCTGAAAAACGATTTTATTCCAGTAAGTCTTCGAAAAGAACATGTCAATCCCCAAGTAGAAAAGGTTAAATAAACCAAGTCAACAGAGTCCATTTACAATTAAAAAAAAAAAAAGCTTACCCAAAAAAAAATTTATAAATAACTTCTAGTTCTTAGAATGACGCTTATGAGTAAAATTCAATCCTACAAAATTAATTTGTAAGATAAAGATTATCCCCTAATTATATATATTATTATGATCTCATCACTAGTTAATGGAGATTTTCAATATACCTTTCTCACACGAGGACTGAAGATATCGAGCGTGAAGTTTAGAGGACTAAACATCTGTCTATGATCCAATAGGAAATGACTATGATAGATTCAACAACAAATCATACTGATAAGCTTTGATTCTATCTTAAAATTGTGGAATATGATCTAACTGTAGCCATTAGCAGTGTGCGGGAATTACGTAACACACAAAGGATTATGGAATTGGAATAATAACAATTGACAATTAGCTTGATATTTTTGTACTTTGTCTTATTATGTAGATTTTGTTTGATTTAGTGCACAAACTAAATAGACAATTGCGCCTGTTCACACTTCACAGTTCACACGTATATATGTCATTGATGTTTTGGATATGAAGATGAAAAATCTGGTTAAGTGCAAAACAAATTCTCTACACCACTCTTTTAGGAAACGTTTGTTACAAAGAAAATTTATTCAGTTTAAAAGGTAAAAGTAGTTTCATCCATCGATGTTAAATTAATAATAAATATTACATATACATGCATAACAAATTACGTATGCATTAGAATACCAACCATTTATTATAATTAGAATATCAATTATTGATTTGTTCATCCATAGATATTATTTATTCTGTTAACTTTAAATGGGACTAATTCACTATTATTTTATGGTAGAAAAGAAAACAATCATATCAACATCTGGCAGTTCTAGTCAAAAGGAGCTTGAACACCAAGTATACGGTCTTTGACTTGATCTTTTGGTTCATGTATATGGAGAAAATAATGGAGGAATTATAGCTTTAGCCCCTCGCTATACTCTAGTCTCCAAAAAACAATCTATAAAGGCCAATTGAATTTCACTAACAATAAAGTAGTATCATGGCTGAATTCTAAGATGACAAAGGTTGCTCTAATGGTTCAAACTCATTTAGATCCTTCTGCATTGTTGAATAACATGATATAATCATATTAAACAGAAAAGGACAGGTTTTATCAAATTTAATTTAATTTATATATCCTACATTCTGATGTATTTTATTTGTTAAAATTGTATCATTGCCTATCCAACATGGTCATATCATCATATTACTTAACAAGATGAAAGTCCAAATTCTTCAAGCATAACCTATTATGGGGGGATTGTAGATATACAGAAGAAAGGAAATGAAATACACCAGAAAAATTAAATACACTCTGAGATAAAGAATTAATTCACAATCGAGAAGCAGTTAAATTGAAGATAAACAACCAAAGTGGTTAGCCAATATAGTCCATAAATATAACTTAACTTAGTCCAAGAAACACAAATTCCCAGTAGAAAAGCCTGGGAAATGTCATGCTACTATTATAGGCAAGTTAGGGTTTTATACCAAAAGAGAAGGTACAAAGCTTGCCCATAAAAAAAACTATTTCCCTCACGCACTCCTGTCACTTGAGAATCTCAAATGCCCCCCCACCACCAATAAGGCTTAAAATTGGATATATCCAAAGAGAAGGTATATCCAAAGAGAAGGTACAAAAGCTTGCCCATAAAAAAAACTATTTCCCTCACACACTCCTCTCACTTGAGAATCTCAAATGCTCAAGTGTCCCCCTCCACCAATAAGGCTTAAAACCCCAGTATTTGAAATTGGATATACAACGATTTCTGTCAAATTTCAAAATCCCATCAAGTTTCTCTGGATACCACCACCTCTAAAGAATGACCCCTACACTGATGGCTATAAATCATTCAATAGAGCTCCTTTTTGGTGTAATAAATACACTTTAAATTTCCAACATTAAAGTAAGCACATAAATTCAAAGTCAGCCACTCTCTCTTCTGCAGTTGCCGGGTAACAAAAACCTGAATCTCTCTGCATTATTCAATAAATATGCTGGAAGATGCACTGCTGAGGAAGAATGAGGAATAGGTCCCAATTTCCCAATGATCTCCTTGAATGTATACTCTTCAGGAAGCATGTCGAATAAGTCAGCCCCCTTGCATATCACATCCTGAATCCTGTCAGGGTTCAAGTAGTGAGGGAACCGCACGCGATCGTAATGGCTATAAGCTTTCATCTTAAATATGAATTCGCTGATATGGCGAAAACAGAAGCTACAATGCCAGCCAGCATCGGCCAGCAGCACATCAGCCTGTCGATAGTGTGCATACAAAGTCTTGCTGGTCTGGTATGTATGGATTGACGCTCTCCAACTTTTGTTGTCCAAAAAGAACTCGAAAGAGTATAAATAGTTCCTTAGTTGAAGATGAAGAACTGGAGGGATGCCATCACACCACCTCAAGAGGTTAATTGTGTGTGCGCTTGGAATCTCATCAACATCGGACATTATCAAGAGATCGTCGTCTACTATGCCTGCTATCCTCAGAAGCTGATCCAGGGCAACTCTTTGATAAGCCTCCTCAATAAAAGGATTTTCTTTTTTCTTGAATCTCCCTCCAATCACCCCATATGTCAGGCGCGACTCAACAAACTTGAACTTGTCCCTATTGCCCACAAATAGCAATGGTTTGACAAATCCGGTGAATGTTGAGTTTGATTCAAGGAGTACATACTGCGTCACGTAAGGCTGCATTTCTTTCCAACGGATAGTGAGGATGTCTATTTCATTGCTGAACAAAACAGCGTCAAAAACTCGTCTCGGTGACTCACGAATCCCCCAGCCATGAAGCTTGCAGAGAGACTCCATCGACACGTTCTCGTGATAATAGTGAGGGATTTCATGGAAAGGCTTTGGAGGAGATTCCCACAGTGGTCTTAGAAAGTAGGAGATTTTCTGCCCGTGCAAATAGAGACCGAAGATGCCAACAGGAACAATCACAAACAGAAATATATAAGTTTTGAAGTCCAATCCCTTTAGAATACACTTGAGTCTTGATATGCTCAGTGCTGCAGGAGTTCCATTCTGCATAGTAAGCACAAAACAAATCTTCAAGTTACATGGATAACTTATGGATCATAAAACTCATATGCTTGACTGTGCATAACAACATGAAAGTATAAAGACTGACTATGGACATGTAAAATAAGATAAAAAGATAAAAGGCATTAAACACACACTGTCATTATTTTCACAAGGAAAAAACTTAGATACAGTTTAATAGCTGCTTTTTGGTGTCGTTCATTAATCAAATCTTCGAAAAAATAGGAAACGGGATTCCTAATAGTAGATAAAGATAAAATTTAAACGTACTATTGTTCAAAAAAGCCACACAACATAGGTAGAACGTTTAGAAAGGGGCACAAACGATGAAGGAACCACACATTCAAAATTGAATTCAGAAACCCCTTCAGAGGTTAAGAAACATTAGAAAAAGGATAAATTATGGATTCCAAAGGAGTGAAACAGCCTATCAATCAAAGCATAAACCCATAAACCGAAAATTCAAAAGAAAAAAACTACACAAATTAATCATATGTAACCATCTCCAATACAAACACACAACAAACAAATTATGGGGGAAAATTATTTCCTTTTATCCAAAAACCCCATTACCAAAAACTCCCAGAGAAGCACAGTAAAACGATGAACAAAATTAAATTAGATGGTGAAAATAATTAAACTTGACACAAACAAACAGAAAATTCAAAACAAACAATACAGGAAAAAAATCGTTAAACTCAAAGTTCCCATTTTGCATTGCAAGCAAAACCCAACAGAGGAAACTCATCAAAACCATATCCAAAAAAAAAAAAAAAAAAAGACAGCCAAATATGAAAAAGGGTAGAGTAGAGTGGAATTAAACAAAAACTCAATAGTGTGAAGAAAAAAAAAGCAAAAAAGAAAAGAAAAGAAAGGTACCTGTCCACAAACATCATCGCAGATATCATCAGTCTTCTTGGAATTATAATAGCCCTCAGACATGGTTTCGGAGAAAACCCCTCAAAAGCAAAACAAAGTGTTCTGTTTTTTGGTTTGTTGGGTTTCTGTTATGAGTGACACTGTTTTTTAGCACTGAGAAAATATCGAAAGTAGATCAAGGGGTTGAGAGCAAAGGGGTAAAAACCCCCTGAAGCCACGATCTTTGAGTCTCCCTCTCTCGTAACGTCAATTATAGCCGTTTGGTGTGGTTTTAAGTTCTTTCACCAGAGAGACCCCTCTCTCTCCTCACAATCTTCTTAATGGAACGAAGAGGGGGGATTTCATTTAAGTACACGCCTTCGTAGGGATACGCATTAATGTAACCTCCCAATTGATTATTTTCTTTTTCTAAATAAAAATGTTAATATGATATTGCTTTTAAGTTTGTTGTTTACTAGTATTTCAGTCAGTATATTTATAGGAGGAGGAATCAAGTTATGGGTATAATTTTAATAATTATTATATTATTTTTATAATTTAATATAAAATGTGAATTTTATTAATTTAATTGTTAAATTATATTCACATATTACTAAGATAGTTAGTGTTAAAGTTTGTTAAAAATGAACAATGAAAAATAATTAAATGATTTATATTTTAATATATTTTGAAATGTTTATATTATATCGATTTTAATTTATATGAATAAGATAACAAATGATTTTAGATTAATATGAAATTATATATATATATGATTTATGTGAAATGAACTTTCAATCCAATTGTAAGTTTTAAGAAAATATTATTCAATTAAAAGATATACAATAATGTAATAGTTGTCAAAGTTATATCGGTATAATTTAATCTCTTCTCTATTTTATAAAAGTTTATCATTTATAAAATTGAAAAAGCATAATAATTAAATGAGGATGATCAAATTACACCACTATAACTTTGATAACTATTATACTATTTTTATAACTTGATATAAAATGTAAATTTTATGAATCCAATCATTGAATTATATCTATAAATTATTAAAAATGGTTTGTGTCAAATTTTGTCAAAGTTAGACAACACTAAAAAAATAATCAAATTATCCATATTTTAATATATTTTAAAATATTTATTTCATGTTGATTTTAATAAATAAATTTACACTATTATTCAATAAAAAATTATTAACTTTGAATATATTATAAAAATTAATCAATTTATCATAATGATCATATATGATGTTACTTCATGACTTCAAGTAGTCATATTTTCTCATAAACAAATGTTTTTAAGTATAGAAATTATATTTCAGAAAAAAATAAAAAATGGTATATATAAATTATTCATAAATATTAAAATATTAAAAATATCATAAATGAGTGGGTATTCTCATTTGTTTTTCTTTCAAATGAAGATTATCCACTATTTCGTAGCGTCTCGCGTGGACCGTCAATTGGCAAAAGGAACCTAGCGTGGGTGGGAATGTGTTTATCCTACGGATGATAGTGAGGGAACATTTTTGTTATGGTGGACGTGAGTGTGGGATAGTGAATATGGAAAGTTACCGGCTTACCGCTCCAAAGGACACTGTACACGGAATCTGTTCCTTACTAAGGACGTATCACTTAGTCTAGATCATAAAAATCTATTTGGTTAAAAAGTCCATCTTAGTTTATTTAAAAAATCTTTTAAATTTATTAGATCAGTCTATTTAAATAAATACAAATTATAATTATTTTATTATTATATTAAAATTATTATTAAGATTTGTTAGATTGTTACAGTTTTTATTATTATATTTAAATAGGAATTAAGATTAGATCAATTTGTTATTATTCCGTATTATTAGGAGGTTGTTGAACTGCTCTTATATATATAAGAAAATCATGTTGAGGAAAAATATATAAGAGAAAACAGAAAAATGAATGAAACTAATGATGAATTATTATTCCGATTTATGCATATATGATTTTTAACATGGTATCAGAGTCATGGTTCTCTCCATAAAAAAATCATGGTTTCCTCCATGAAAACAAAAATTACTTTCTCTGCCACTACTCTTTGTCTTCTCCATTTCATATTCGAATTATCTTTTTTCTTCCCATTCCCAAAAGTACATCTCATTCCAAAAGTACATCTCATTTTATCTTCTCGTATCAGTACTTGTATTCCACTTTTCTTTCTCCTCCTGAACCTTCAGCATATTTAATTCCTCTACAAATTATGATTCCATTTTTGCCTCGCATAACCTTTGCGATTTTGGTTCTGTTTTGAATCCTTCTCGTATCCATTTAAAGGTCATTAATGTGAAGCTCGTTGCATTGTTATGAGTCATTCACAGACCAACCTTGAAGTCTATTGACATGAACATATGATTGTTCTGAATCTCTTTTCATATCTCAAATCTCCATGAACGTATTCCATTTGAAATTGATGTGAAGTTCGTTGCATTGTTCTGAATTTTTCACATACCATTCCTGAAATTTATTGACATGAACATGTTATTGTTTCGAATTCCTTCCCGTACCTCAATTCTCTTTCTACCTCACATAATCGAAACACCTATGGTGGACTATCCTGAAGTACCTCTTGAACCTATTGTTAATCGAAGTCATTCTTGGAAGAGTACTTAAAGAAGCAATTGGCAAATTGGGCATGACTGATATTCATGCACCAACTTGAGGGGGAGTGTTGAATTATGAAATTTAAATTTAAAATTATTATTATGAGTTGTTAGACTGTTCATTATTTGTTATGAGTTGTTAGACTGTTGTAATATATGTTATATATTTAAATAGGAAAACCAGATTTGTTATGCATAAAATTAGGATAAGAATAATTTGTTACTGTTGTTAATTATCATGTTGTTGCACTACTTTATATATATATATATATATATATATATATATATATATGAACCTCACATTGAGGGAAAAAATATGAGAATGAGATGATATTTCCTCATAATTATTGGTATTTACTTTTTAACAATAGGCATAATAAGTATTTTATTGTTCTTAATGAAGGAACTAATGAGAACTGTTATGGTTAGTTAATAAGGTGGAGGGGTTTTTGGTCTTGCCTATATAAATAGTATGTGATGTTTTATTGATTTACACACTTCAAAAGAAGAGAAAAACTAGAATATCTCTCTCAATCTTTAAACACTAATATACTATCTATTTTTCCTTGTGAAAGAACATATGGTATAAAACTTGATAGTTGATAACAATGACTACCTACAAGAGCTATGTTTTTGTGTACACTTTCACTTTCTTGAATAATTTATTCATTTTTATATTATGAACTAAAGTTTTAAATTTCTTACTTTTGGTATCAAATCTATCTTTGTAGCGTTGCTATTCACCTTGTTATTCATCTTTATATGTTAATTTTATTTCCATTGTATATATTATTTTTTTGGGTAAATATATAAAAAGGTGCGGTAGAAACATGATGCAAGATATTGATATGTGGCTCATAATGGAATTTTAATTGGAATTATAACTCACTGCATTCTTTTTATGGAAAAGAAATTAACATTGCAAACATAGGAAATCTATTTCCCGAAACATTAAAATTCCAATATGAAGCAATATGCATGGTTTTGTTGTATGGCTTTAAATCTGCGTGCTTCAATTGCTACCATGCTTACATCAACGTGATTAAAAAAATTATGAAGTAATGGTTCAAGCAATGGCTTCAATGTCTTGTGGTTTTGTTTTATTACAATGCAATGTACATTGCCATCACGTTCGTGAAGTCTTTATATTTCAACTAGTATTTTTGACCTGTGCACATACGCACAGGTCTCTTTACTCCGCTCCGTCAGATTTGTCAAAATTAAGCTGATTATCTTAATGAATAAATTAAATTTAAAAAGACCGATAAATTTAAACATCGATTTAATTTAGCCATTAACTTCATGCACATTATTGCATTGTGTAAAATTAGAGATGAAAAAATATGATACTGTAAGATAGACCGTCTCCTGAAAGACCTGCTTATCCCGCATGTGCTTTCGGAGCCCCCACTCATTCAATCACTTGCTTGTGATTGCAGCCATTCCCAGAAAAAGGGAGAGACGAGGGAATCGTCCGCTCCCGTTCATGTGACGAATCTAATGTTAAATATAGAAGGCATTGTTCTTGATACTGTTAATTATAAAACATATGAAACTGAAATAGATGTACTTAACAAACACAATCACCAAAAGCATTGTTGTTGATACTATTGACTTAAACAAATACACATGTAATCAACATATGTACCAAATCATTATGTTATGGGTAGGATCTGGAAACTCCATAATGAATTCAAAGTTGGCCTTCAATTGATTATGGGTGGCAAAAGTTCTCCACCCACTTCCGATTTTGATGCTTTTCCGCCAATGATTGAACACTATTTTGCATTGTGCTTCTCCCTCAAAGTCGATGTAGGTGAACCCATTATCTTTCAGGAAATAGTACATTTTACTTGGGAGATCCTAGAAAAATTGTATTGATTGTTAGAATTTTATTCCAACCGTAAAAAAAAACAATAAAGAAAAGAAAACACTAGTTGTAAACTGTTGTAACTCACAAGGCAAATGCATTTGACCTTGTATTCAGTGAGTAGAAGGCAAAATACGACATAATTCGGGTTTTGCTTATATAATGAATGCCATTTAGGAAATGCTTGAGGTTCAAATGTGCTTTTATATATAGTGATAAAAAAACACAGATTGAGCGTAATGGATCAACGTAATTTGATGGTTTCCTAGGAGTCCATAGTGTTCTCTTATGGTTGTACAGCCAGCAATGAAGGGCACTCATGGCTTTTGTTATAGTTTACTATATGATGTTGACCATTACTATCTATTAAATGCCAGGTGTGTTCCAAATAATCATTCCATCTAATGGCAAAACTTTTGCTTATCTCTACATAAGGCTAAATGAACATATAAAAATGAATATCAAAACTTCAAATTACATAATGGATGGTGAAATAATTAACATTGTAAATTTCTAACATGGTCCTTCACATGAATTGTATTCACGATCTCAATGGATTTGCTTTTAATAATCATTATTGTAAGAGCCATATCCTTCAGGTTGAGTTGATTATCATCCATGGTGCTAATATTATTTAGATAGAACAATTTAAAAAATTATTTAGAGCAATAAAGACAGTGTAAAAAACAACCAACTTAATATGGCCAAAATACAGAGGATTGAAACAGAGTAAACTTGAACGTGTAAGGAACACGAAAGGCTGGATGTTTGAACAATGATGAATACTTCAAATTTTTTGGAACAGAAAATTAGTTGGTGTGTGAAGTTAAAGATTGACTTGTACACACATTTTGAATATTTGGATCATGAAGTTTTCTACAATAGGCCTAACACACACAGAGCAATACAATACCTGAGCAAGTAATAACACACAAAAAAACTCAAGTACATCTGATATATTTTTGTCTCAAACAGGCATACGTACATCACCAGGTAAGGAATTTCAGCAATAACAACATACTAAATATTTTTGAAATCCAAACTTGTACCTAAAACGAAATTGTTGTAATTGAAAGAAATATTTTTAATACACATGTATTGGTGGAAAACAGAAGAAAGCTAGTAGTTACCAGGAACAGTGGAGGTTGCATTCCGTATGCTTGACTGTGATTGTTCGTGGATGAGTTGCTGAGCCCTGTTGTGTCTCCTGCTAGTGGTCCTGTGATGGTGTGGCTTTTACACTTCCGTAGCCGTGTTTTGTCTCTTCTGTTCGTCCACTTTCACCAATTTACGAAGCAATGTTTAGTCAAGTGGAAGGTCGTGAACCTGAGTGGTGAATGAATAGACTGTCATTTATGGCATTGGTCAGACAAATAGACATCATATAATGGATCTATTGCTACTATTTTGTAAATCCATTTAAATTAAAAGTAAATGTTAATTTAAATTGTTTTGAGATGATATGTTTGAAGTTGTGCACAACATTTTTGTCAATTGGCTTGTCGATCTGCTACTTTGCTTGACGTTCATTGATTTAGATGACCATCGTTAGTGACTATGGCTGATCCGGGATCTTTGCATATATCAGGTTGTCTATTAATTGCAACTGCCATTGTTAATATCCAAGTATTCATGGGCCCTACTTGATTCCGATGGTCCACGCGTCAACATATCACATCACGGATGCAGAACGCGAAGTTGCTGTGCACTATTTCTGCGCATCTTTGAATAACTAGGTAACAGTGACTGGTTTGGTTTAGCTTGGTTATGATCAAACCCTTGAATAACAAATGGTTGATCCGGGATATTCACATATATAGGGGTGTCTGTTGATTGCAACTATCAGTCCATATTAGCCATTGGGAACGTGGAAGTTGCTTTGCACTATTTCCGTGCAACTTTTACAACCTGGCAATGGGGACCGGTCTCGTTTAGTTTGGTTATGGTCTAACCCTGAAATGAAGGATGATGAATCCAGGATCTTTGAATATATCGGGTTTTCTATTTATTGTAACTGCCATTGTTCATATCCGAGTATCCCTAGGCCGTACTCGATTTGAACAGTCACAAGGCGTCCCTATATCACATCAGGGATGAGGAACGTGAAGTTGCTTTGTAGTATCTCCGCATAACTTTCCATAACCCGGTAACAACAACCAGTTTCATTTAGTTTGATTATGGTCAAACACTCAAATAGACCTGCGAAACGGAAATGAACAAATGGCAAGAGCAGATAGACAGGAAAACAATCAATATGTTGTTTTTGTATTATTATTGTGGATCTGTTGCTGCTATTTTTTAAATCCATTTTTAAATTAATTTAAATTTTGTTGAGATGATCTGTTTGAAGTTGTGCACAACATTTTTCTCAATTGGCTTGTCTATCCGCTACTTTGCTCGACGTTCATTGATTTACATGACCATCGTTAGTTACGATGGCTGATCCGAGATCTTCGCATATACCGGGTTGTCTATTAATTGCAATTGGCTATGTTGATACCTGAGTATCCCTGGGCCCTACTTGATTCTGATATTCAACGCGTCAAAATATCACATCACCAATGGGGAACGCGAAGTTGCTGTGCACTATTTCCGCGTAACTTTGAATAACTCGGTAACGGTGACCGGTTTGGTTTAGCTTGGTTATGATGAAACGCTCGAATAAAGAATGGTTGATCTGGGACATTCGCATATATCGGGGTGTCTGTTGATTGCAACTGTCAGTCCATATTAGTCATTGGAAATGGAAGTTGCTTTGCACTATTTCCGTGCAACTTTTTTACAACTTGGCAATGGGGATCTGTTTCGTTTAGTTTGGTTATGGTCTCACCCTGAAATGAAGGATGATGAATCCGGGATCTATGAATGTACCAAGTTTTCTGTTTATTGCAACTGTCATTGTTCATATCCGAGCATCTCTGGGTCCTACTTGACTTGGACAGTCACAAGACGTCCCCATATCACATTAGGGATGAGGAACGTGAAGTTTCTTTACAGTATCTCCATGTAACTTTCCATAACCCGACAATAGAGACCAATTTCATTTAGTTTGATTATGATCAAACACTCAAGCAGATTTGGGGAACGGAAAGGAACAAATGGAAAGAGAAGATAGAGAGAAAAACAATCAATATGTTTAACATCAAGTAAAAACTGACAATCAAATATCCACCATAAATTAATTGGTTACAAAGAATCAAATACACCAACAAAGTGGTTCAGTCAACCTCTTCAACAATGATGATGATCAAACTACCTAGTGTGTTTCATGCTAACTCTAGAGATCTCGCGTTAGTGATGTATGTTGATTTACGTGAAAACGGTTGGTTCATCTTGGTCTCTCGGCACAATCACAAAAATGTTCGATTCGAAGAGCAAGGGTCCGTCGGTGAAAAGACTCTTTCGTCCATCGTAGGCTGGTAAGCGATTTCCAAGAACCTGTACGTGATTTCCAAGAACCTTTTTACGGTGTGCTTGGACAAACTTTGGTGATAACATCTCTGGAAACCTTCTTCGACTTAATCTCGGGATTGATAGAGACCTATTCACACAAATTTTCAGAAACATTATCTTTGTTTCTTCTCAATCGTAATTGAAGCTTGCTAGAGATCGCCTGTTGTTGAACGATTGTACTTTCATCTACTTGGTGAAAATTCAATCATATTTAAGGATAACAATGACATCGACGTACAAAACAAATTGGAAGATGATCTTCTAAAATGTCTCGTTCGGTTTCCACCATCGACGTTCCTTTCAGCACCAGACTTGCTGGTGTCGTATCGTCATCGCCGACGGCGGAATCTCTCACTTCAGCAACCAAAAACAATCTTACATAGCTTGAATCTGACCACCTTCATCGCTGAAGTGAAAGATTCTGCCGCCAGAGATGGCGACATTGCAATAACCAGTATGGCGCTGGAAGGAACGTCGATGGTGGAAACCGTACGAGACATTTTAGAGGATGATCTTCCAATCTATTTCGTAGAAAGTAGAATCTAGCCGACAACCTCTCAACAACGGTGAGGATCAAACTTCCTAGAATGTTTCACTCAAACTCTCTAGATATCTCTCAATTGCAAAGCACAAAACTTCCTAAAATGTGCTTTCAAGAATGTCACTTGACGTTCTCAATCTGTCAGCATCAAAGTTGTGCTCTGTGTATCTACCGCATCCATCATTAACTGAGGTATTTAAGGAGGTGGATTAGGTTTAGGGTTCTAAAACCTTCAATGGGCCTGGGCCAGCATTGGAGTGAGAAAGTTCAACCCGACAATGGGTGCATTGTGACAACATAAAACAGTCAAATTAAAATGAATATACCTGTGACTGTACTTCTTATTTATAAGGATGTTAAGTCTAGGTTAATTGGTGGCATTTCGTGATTAGTTAAGATATAATGTTTTGATTAGACAACATATAATCCTTTATTTTTTAGATTAGAATAGCTATTTGTTGCGATATGTTTTGAAAATTGTTGTGTGCATATTGATATTTGGATTAATGGGCCATACTGTAATTGGACACCTCGCTTGGCCCACACCAGTTTTGTAACAGGTGACCCTAACTCGGTTATTGAGATTCCTAGACAACTGGGGTGAATTAGCAGACAATCTCCTATTCTAGTGCTACCGGGTTTACGTTTTGTCTTTTCTAACGTTGATTTGTGACCATGCCTAGTAGGGTTGGTTGATGTCGTCTCTGTACAGTACGGATACATGCATTTAAACAGAATTCTAATTGTGACAACTTGAAATTTATGCGCAACAAACTGAATTAAAAGAAAACCGGGAAAACACCGACAATGTTAAACAACCCACAACAGTCGCCAATGTTTAAAAGATTACAAACTAAAACTGGCATCCCGACCCTTCAACATTTAAGCTTCTTGGATTTGAGATTGATTTTCAGTTGCACTGGCAGGCATCATCTCTTCCTCCTCGTCGAGTTGATCTTCTTCCATTTGAGTAACTGAGTCTTCACAAAGAGGTGGTGGAGGGATAAACTTGTCGCCAACGACATAAGCTCTGAAGTGCATACCGGCCATGTTAAATTTAACCACAGGATTCAAACAGTGAATCTGTTCCAACGTGTTGTTGAAGGACACCTCGGTAGCTGCAGATAGCTCAGCCCTCACATTATCAACATCCTTCTTTGAATATGCTAGATCAAGTTGAGCTTGCTTTAGCATTGCCTCGGTTTTGTCCGACAAAGCTTTCAATTTTGCAAAATTCTTATTGCCATCGGCATAATGTTTTCGTGCATCCTCCAGCCTAGTCTTGAGGTTCACAGCATCAATCCGAGCGCTGAGAAGTTCCTCCCAAGCCTTGTTTGTTTCTTCCAGGGATGCTTCTAGCTGTTCACAGATGCTTGAGGTCTCTTCTAGGGATGCTTGAAGTTGACATACTTGCTATTGAGAGTTGCCAAACTCTGAACCAGAGAAGAGAACTTCGTAGCATTAAGCTGTATAACACTCAACTCTTCAATTTGGGCATCCGAGTAAAGAACGGGGTTCGTTAACCGCTTGGGTGCATGGACAGCATGGAAGAGCTCTTCAGACATACCCTTCTCCCAAAGAGATCCTGGCAGTAACTCGGTTGTAGTAGAAGAGGGGTTTGGAGCAGATTCAGTAGCTTGGACCCAGGGAGAAGTTGGTGGATCAGACGCCGTGTAAATAGCCAAAGCCTTATTCTTCTCAGCATAAGCCTTATCCTTTTGGGGCGGAGGCTCTTTTTGCACATCTTAAAGCTTTCACTTTCGAGACCCAACACCAGTGATCGCTAGACGTTTCCCCTTATCTAAAGCAACAAGGAAAGAAGGGGGTGGTGGTAGTTGTGACTAGTTGAAGGGGTCGGATTCCGGCTGGTTGGAAGGGTTGGCTTGCGGCTAGCTGGAGGGCTAGCTGGAGGGGATGGGATTTCCGGAAGCCAGAGTCAAAGCGGATGCTGTTTGTTTTTCCATCCCATAAACTGCAACATAAAAGGCATAGTCAGAACACAATTATTAATAATAAGTAAAAGGGGACATGATCATACTCGATGGTGCGGAAAACCCAAAATGAGATGTGGAATAAATGAAGTAATGTCGGGAGGGCCTTGAGCTTCCTTGTATGCAGTTATCCGGGTAACCGAAAATGCATCAGCATCTGATAAATCTGTTTCCTCAAAACGGTAAGAAGACGGAGGAAGTTCATGATGAGCATGGGTCCAATAGAGGGGAAATTTGGACTCCACGTCCCGAGAATCAGCAGAGCAAAGGAAAAAAAGGTGTTTACCGGGTTCGGCAAAAACTTTAAAAAACTTTTTTTTGAAATTTTTAAGAGTCGGTCTATACACGAAAGAGCTTTCACTCAGTAAGACCCCGGATGAAGACCAACCCTTTTCTATTGGGGGGTTCCTTACCTGTCCTACCAGTGTGGACAGTAAAATAATAAAAGAAAAGAGGAATTGTGCAAGGGATTTGTAAATGTTCACAAAAATGTTCAAAGGCTTTTATGAAGGCCCAACTATTTGGGTGAAGTTGTGAAGGAGCCAAATGAAGGTGGTTCAAAATGTTCATCTGGAACTCGGATAGGGGAAATCAGATCCCTATTCAGGTTATCAAATCTTTATAGGAAAAGAAAAAAGAAGGATTGCTCCCCTCCCTGAAAGAACAGATAGGCTCGTCCTTATCGTGGGGCGTACGACAAAACTTTGTTGATTCCCAACAGGAAGGGTAGTAACGTCTTCCGTTTTAAGGTCAAACAACGTCAGCAAAACCTCATGGGTTACCCATGGGAATTTAGAAGACATGGCAGGAGGAACAGAACCGGGGTGTGATTCGGCAACTTGTTCGAAAGATGGATCCATAAATACCTACGTAAAACAAATAAAAACCAGTAAGTAATATACCTAAAGAGAGTTTGAGGGAGTAGAAGAATCATCCGAGACAAGGATGACATCCTCAGGTTCGTCAACATTCTTGGCAGAATCAAAAGCGCTACGCGGAAATGGAAGGACATTACTTGGCTTGCAAGACTCGGTCTAGGTATTAGAACCGGGTTGTGACAACAAGACCCAAGCAACGACTTAGCCATTGAAGTAGATCCAATTTGTATAAGTATGTTGCTTTCAAAAACACAATCAAAACATGGTTCGAATCGGGTTTCAAAATCAGGGCTTGAGGGAAGAGTGATGTTACTCTGGGACAATGAAGAATTAGGGTTGTTGACTTCAGAACCCTGAGAAAAAAGGTGAAGGATGTATAGAAGAAGGCCTAATATCTAAAGGAATCTTGGTTTCGGGTAAATGAGTTTTGTTTTCGGGATTTTTAACTTTCCCTTTTCTGCTAACCCCACCAGTATGTACGCGTTGCAGAGCCTTTTCTCTCTCTTCTTCAGAAAGGAGAAAACCAAATAACCAATACCCAGTCAATGGTGAAATGTTTTGGCGTAATCTGGCCTCTTCTTCTTGAGTAAGGCTCATTTTAAAAGGACCAAAGAAATTTTCAAAGAATTTGAACAACCAAAATAGTTCCAACAAGATAAGGAAACTGGATGAAGAATCGTAATATTTGAAATAAACAAAACCCAGAAAATGAACAAAGCTTGACAGTAGCCCAAGAACAACCAATAGACTACAATCAAAGTAAAAGAAAAATCAAGAAGTGTATGATAGTGGAGGTACTTGTTTTTGCGAAGATTTGTTAAAACTGAGGTGGTGAAATGCTAGTGATGACAGGAATGACGGTTCGAAAACACAGAATACGCAAAAAGAAGAAGCAACAAAACAGAGAAAACCAAATGAAAACGAAGGGGATATATAGGCCCAAAAAAGGATGCAAAGGTAATCGTCTGATTGACAGGAAACGTGGCATAACCGATGGATGTGTATCCAAAGGTAGCCATCGGATCATGTGTTAAAGTCACAAAACTGTCAGAAGTGTGTGAAGCATCATGCCTGAGGAAAAAAGTCCAATCAATTCAAAATTCATCATTAGTGCGCAGTATGAAACGACATAGCATTAAATGCGCACGTGTATCGAAAGTGCAAAACAGCGCGTCAACAGTGCATTACGGTTAATGAAATGACAAGTGGCAAAAAGCAACTTTAAGAGAAACATTCCCCATTCCTGATCTGAGATTTGTAGGCCCCTCATGAATGTTAAAATCTGGGAATTTACATAACGCACTCGCTACTCGGACGTTCACAATCACGATTGAAATTCAGAAACATCCCAGAATAAACAAAACAATTGAGAATATACAAACCAGGAACAATGATTTTAAAACAACTCGGCAGACACAAAAAATTGAGATCATTTACAAAAAGATCAAATTGACAAACCAGTTAGGACTGAACATGAAATTGGCAAGTAATACACCTCGGATGCACATGATTGTTACCAACCGGGCTATAGGCAACTGTTACGAACCAAATAAATGGGTATAATATGGTATCAACCGGGTCACACCGGGATTATGAGAAATATTTTGTTTACATCGACTATGATTGATACCTTTTTAACATGGCTAATTTGATGTAAATTCTTCACTTGTGCATTACACAAAAAGCGATCCACATTAGAATAGGAACAAAAAAAAGCAATTGATACATTAATCAAAAACTACAGATTTGTTCAAGACAAGATGATTATAGTAATTGATGTGATCATCTGTTGTATATGACAATTGAAGCTTCATGTTGCACAGATATTTCAGTAATTGTTGTGATCATCCTGTTGCGTATAACGGTAGAAACTTGCATTTGCAGGAACATTACAATTTAGTTGAAGGCACAATAAGAGTAGCTTTGGAGTCAAAAGACTAATTATGACTGTAAATAGGTAAATTTAAAATGACAATTCTATAATCAAGTATAAAGATTAGCACATACCATACATTTTGGAAAACTTCTCTGAAGACAACATTGGTTGTTTTTGTTTGTGGTTTTTTCTCTTTGTCATGAATGAGAACTTTCAATCCATTTGGGCTCTTGACTCTTGAGAACACAACATAAAGTTGACCATGGCTAAACACTGGATCAGTAAGATATAATCCAACATATTCAAGAGATTGACCTTGAGATTTATTGATTGTCATAGCATATGAGACTATGATTGGTAATTGTCTTTTTACCATCTTGAAAGGCCAAGGAGATTGTGATGGTGATAATGACATCCATGGAATGTAAACCAAAGATCCAATATTTTTACCACAAACAATCTGTGCTTTAATAACATGATTAGCCATTCTGGTGACAATTTATCTTGTGCCATTGCAGAGCCCTTCTGCCTGATCTAAATTACGGATCAACATAACAGGTGTCCATATTTTTAACTTGATTTGATTATTAGGTAATCCAAATGTTTTTAAAGAATGTAAAAACTTCGATGTAATAGATTGGTAAGCTAGGCTTTCTTCAACATCTGTCATGTCAATTGAATCAGAACTTAAATATTCTTTTTCGTCACCTGGGATCATGTTTAATACATGGTCATTTATTTTGTCAACAACTTCAATGGTTGAATCTAGTATAGCCCTTGCATTGAGAAAGTGTCCATCATTATAGTGGTTGTTCAGATTTGGATATGTATTGGTAACAATTTTGTCTATAGGATCTTTGAAATCTGTAATTAGAAATTCCGTTGGGATTTCTATATCAGAAAACCCATCATTACCTTGGCAAATGTTCCCAACCTATATAAGCCACTCATAAAACTTCTGAATTTTTTGTGCATCAGACATTTCTGCATTATGTTGTAACTGCATATTCCTTGTCAATTTTAAAACATTGCAATGATCCCAGAGATATGAAGCATTTCAAGTAGCATTAACAATGTCTGATCTGCTGCCTTTAGGTATAACAAGTAAAATTTGGCGAAAGTCACCTCAAAAAACAACAACTTTCCCGCCAAAAGGCAAACCATTGAGACATATGCATGATGTCCTTTAAAGATTTGTCTAATGCTTCAAAACAGAACTTGTGTGCCATAGGAGCCTCATCCCATATGATTAACCGTGTTGACTGTAACAAGCCAACTAATTCACTACGTTGGTTGATATTACAGGTTGAATTTTCTCAAGTAGGCACAGGGACCGCAAATTTTGAATGTGCAGTTCTACTGTTGGGTAATAACAATGAAGCAATACCACTTGAAGCCACTGTTAAAATAATTTCACCTTTGGAACATAATGCACAGATCAATGTTTTCCACATAAAAGGCTTGCCAGTACCTCCACAGCCATATAAGAAGAAAACTCAACCACGCTATTTGTTGGCAGCATTCATGATGGAATTAAATACATTTGTTTGCTCATCTGGGTTTCAAATAAAAAAAATTACATGTTACATAGAGTGTATAGTTTAATTGTTTGTATTGTATTTGTAATTTATTTGATTATCTAACCTGTCAAAGTGGCAAAGCATGACTCAAATTCAAATTCAATTGAATCCTATCATAATTTTGCTCTGCATAAATATATCTATTTTGAAAGTGGGGTTGTATTGCAATTGGAAAAGGCATTGTTGGATAATCCTTTAATGATTTTCTGTTGCACTGCAGAATTTCTTCAATATGTAGTAATGCCAAATTTTGTAATTCTTCAATTGGCAATTGCAATTCTATGAATCAAAAGAATGAGATGTCATTTTGGATATGTGAACACAAGATGCAGATTATATAACACATATATATTTGGTGTAGTATACCTAGCATGTTTCTAAGCTTCCTTTGCTCATGTAGAATCCCATCAATAAGATACTCACATCTTTGACGCCGAACATGCTCTAGTCTGTCCATGCTATTGGATATAAGCATTGTGACAAATAATTTTCTTAAAAATATTCTAGAACCCCACTGGTATGCTTCTGCCAAAGCGTCAATGTACTCTTTATCATCATGCAAAATACCCATTGCAAAACAAGCTTCTCTAAATGAAGGATACAGTTGACCTCGTACTGTACGGATTTGTTCATAACTGGTTGGCCCTTTAACCAATGTCAACATCATCGTAAGATAATATAATTCTCCAGTACTTGGAGGAACCCAGTTAAGTCTTCCAATGGTGTTACCTTGTTTTCGAGGTTTCCAATGTCTGTCCTTAGGTACATATGTAAATTTTTTAATAAACTGTACATAAGTCAGATTTCTAGCTTCAGCAAAAATGCTATTAGATTGTAGCCAGGATGTAAACATGGATTCTTTAACTGTTGGCTTTGACAACAAAGCGTCCATGTCATCATCATCCTCAAATATGACTAAATTTTCACCAGGTAGATGAAAGTACAATCGTTCAACAGCAGGTGATCTCTTGTGTATATGGAATGAGAATATTCTCCAGCATGCTTCACATGGAGAAATATACCTACCATCTACATAGTGTTTAAATTCATCAACACACGTATTAGTTGTTCCACCATCATCTTGCATAGGCACAACAACAGCTGTTATGCGATCATATCCTTTATGAATGTACTTGAATAAATATTTGATAGATGTTGATTGGTTGCACCATTCTACATTGATATGAGCTTGATTTTTCAACAGCAGCTTTGCATTGAATGGGACTACATATCTATTATCCAGCATGATTTCATTTTTTTCAATGTATCTCCCATCATCACGTCTTTTGTAAAGTGGATAGCCATCTTGATCAACAACAGTTTCAACTTGCCATTTTTTTGGGAAGAATCTAGAACATCTCCCATCTTTCATGCATGGGAACCTTCTATTAGCAAAGCCACACGAATCATGCATCATATGATTTTTGACACACTCATAGAGTTGTGGCTCCTGAATTCGATCTGGTATTTTAGCTGCTATAATGCTATCAATATCTTCAGGAGATGGATACTTGCTAGAAGGATGTAAAAAAAGCAAAATATGAGCATGTGGCAAGCCTCGCTTCTGGAATTCAATTGTGTATATATCTACAACAATCATATTATCAAACAAAACATGAAGCAAAAAAATTGAAGTTGATAATAAGTGATTTCTAGTACAGGTCTTACATGCAACCACATCACCCAAAAATTGTTTATCTTTCAAGTCTGAAATGAATTGTTCTAGCTTCAGTTTAAAAATTATTGTGACAACATTAGACCGATCTAGTGCACTCAAATTAAGCGCTATCACAGACCTTTGAATTTTTGGCCAATAAGGATTACAAGTGAACGTCAAGAATAAATCTGGGAATCCAACTGTGCTGCATATGGCCATTCCATCAAATTATAATTGATCCATATACCTGCGGCTTCCAAAAAACGATGAAGGAAGGACAATACACTTTCTGCTATTGCCACACTGATTATCAACTCCTTCATGTGAGGCAATCAAAGTACTGTATTTATCACAACATAGCTATTTTTGATGTGTTCTTATAAACATTAACTGTTCTGATTCCATCATTATGTAACCATCAACAATAAATTGTTGAAAAAGTCTTCTAGATCTCAATAAAGTTTGACCTTCTCCTTTCCTGAATTGTAACTTAAAACACATAAATTCTCTAATAGTAAGTTTATTTCTCTTCCTATCTGCTGAGTTCTCTATATCTCGATACTTGACATCATTGCGGTATCCATCTTCACCATAAGGAAATAGAAGAGGATATTGCAGTCCCAGATAACCTGGATGAAGCTCACTAATTCTTTGCAATTGTCCACTCTGTTTTTCAAGGACAATATCCCTATTCATAGGCTGAGCTGCATCACCAACAATAATCACAACAACTTCAGAAACCGTGGGCAAATTGTAAATCCTCCCATCCTTTTTCCTATCTGAAATTAATTGTAATCTAAAATTTTGTGTCTGACACTTATCATATCTGTCTTTGGCCATCCTAAAAGACTTAGCAAAAACATTGTATTCATCAACAATTTCTTTCAATTGTGATACAAGATGTGAGTCAAGCCGCTCGTCCCACCTGAAAATTACAAGAAATTGTGAGTGATGATTGTTTTTGTTGGGAGTTAACCAATGAGATACTGAAAATGGCGTGTTTATCAGGACACCAGATTATAGATTTTGGACATATTTCTAAAGTTGAAAGAGTGAAGCTTTAATTAAAGATGGAAGGAATAAAAATTACCCCGGTTCAGAACAAACTGAACCCGGGTTAAGACCATGCGAAACAATCTTATATAATAAGAAGCCAGGATTAGGACTGAGATACCATAGTCCGAATTAATTACAATGAGAGAATAAGCAACCGGGTTGATAAGGATACCAGGACATAAACATAAAAATGAATTAACAGTGGTTCACAGAAAATCCAGGTCAGGTAAAGACTGAGATCCAATCAATAATATAGTCACAACCCGGAATGCGACGGGGAGGATTCATAGCTCCAGTCCGACTTGAGGCAGGGGGTGGACCCAATGGAAATAATGAACAGAATAACATACATCTCGGACTTATTGGGTTATGGAGATGAACCGTGTTCGTCAACAATGAAAACTAATGGCAAACAATTTGACCGCGTTCTTCGCTATATCTATCCCCTTGCATTTAACTGTTCCCTTCCGGGAATTGACTTGAGGGTCCATTTTGACCCAACAAATACAAGGACAGAGTAAACTAACAATTTTGTAGCATGTATATAGTCGACAACACAACACAATACATAGATATCGGCTTTAACCCAGGTTACATAATAAAATATCATTAATACCATAAACCATACCTTCTTCCAGCAAGTCTGTTTTGAGCATCATTCTCCGTATCATAAATATACAACCGAGCAAATTTTGGAGGTTTCCCATGTTGATTCAGGTGAAGCCAATCATTAGTGAACAAGAATCAAGATTCAAGAAGTTTTGTGCTTTCAACATGCTCAAAAGGCAAAGGTTCAATGGAAAAGCTTGAAAGACCAATTTGATTATGTAAAAGGAAGTATATGATCTGATAATCCAATTGTGCACATCATGCATTATTCATTCATCTAGGATTGTTAGATTAAAAGGTTTAATTAAAGGCAAGTCACTAGTAAGGATTTAA
>PYAF01002802.1:80447-93366 GCA_007407185.1 Glycine tomentella | reverse complement strand
CGTGAGGTGGCAGTTCTTGTTTTCTCCTTTATTTGCTCTTAATTTCCCTTGTTTTGGCCTGCAAACACTTGATTGGTATTAAAATACTTTATAAAACATAATATACTAAATATGCCTAATTCTAATACTATTTTCTAACTATTTACTCTAAATATGACCTAAACTAATGTTATATTTAAGATGTGTTTTCAACACATCATATGGATTGGTTGGCCAAGTATGGCGTTATGTTGGATTGCTGCAATAAGAAGGTTATGATGCCTTCAGGTGGAGTTAACCTGGGTTCCACTTTGTTTTTCATGGTCTTGCAAGCTCATAAGGCAATGAAGGAAGGAGCCCCAAGATTACCTTTTGCTGAGTACAATGAAGGAAAGGCCGGGAATAGACCTGTCAGAGATCTCGATAGTGCGAGAATTTATGGACGTATTCCTAAAGAGATTACACAACTTCCACCTGAAAGGGAGATTGAATTCTTCATTGATTTAATTCTCGGCATGGGACCCATAACCATAGCTCCATATCTTATGGCTCCTTTGGAGTTAAAAGAGCTAAATGTGCAGCTTGAGGATTTGTTGTCCAAAGAGTTTATCAGGTCAAGTGTGTTGCCATGGGGAGCACCGGTTATCTTCGTGAAGAAGAATGATGGGAGTATGCGTTTATGCGTGGACTACAGGCAACTGAATAAGGTTACTATAAAGAATAAGTATCCTTTACCCCGAATTGATGACCTGCTAGATCAGCTGAAGGGAGCCCGGGTGTTTTCCTAGATAGACCTACGATCCGGGTACCACCAGATTTGAATTAAGCCCGAGGACATACTAAAGACCGCTTTCCGATCTAGGTATGGGCACTATGAGTTCCAGGTCATCCTGTTCGGTCTCACGAATGCCTCGGCTGTGTTCATGGATTATATGAACCAAGTATTCAGACCTTTCTTGGATCAATTCGTAGTGGTGTTTATCAATGACATACTGATCTACTCCAAGAGTGAGGAGGAACATGCCGGGAACCTCAGGACTGTTCTTCAGATATTAAAGAACGACCAGTTATATGCCAAACTGTTGAAGTGTGAGTTTTGGTTGTTCGAGGTGAAGTTCCTTGGCCACGTGATCTCGGCAGTCAGGGTAGCAGTTGACCCCTGTAAAATAGATGTCGTGATGACTTGGGAAAGGCCCAAGAATGTGTTCGAGATCCGAAGATTTCTTGGATTGGCGGGATACTACCAGAGGTTCATTCAGGGATTCTCACAGATGGTGTTGCCCTTGACCCGCCTAACCTAGAAGGGTACCCCTTTCGTCTGGACTCACGAATGTGAAGAGTGTTTCCTGAGATTGAAAGAAAGTTGACCACAACTCCGGTGTTGACTCTTCCTAATCCTAAAGAAAGTTTCGAGGTCTATTGTGATGCTTCCAAGCAGGGACTTGGATGTGTGCTGATGCAGGAGAAAATAGTAGTTGCCTATGCATCTAGACAGCTGAAACCACATGAAGAGAGCTATCCTACACATGATTTAGAGCTAGCAGTCGTGGTCTTCACTCTAAAGATATGGAGGCACTACCTGTATAGAGTCGGGCTCATGGTGTTCAGTGATCACAAGAGTCTCAAGTACTTGTTTGATCAGAAGGAGCTAAATATGAGATAGAGGAGATGGATGAAATTCCTCAAAGATTATGATTTTGAGTTAAGATACCATCCCGGGAAGACCAATGTAGAGGCAGATGCTTTAAGTAGGTGATATCACGTTGTCGACACGCACCAAAACAATTTTACTAAGCTAATTCTATAGAATAGGATTAACCTAGGTCGACTCAGAGACACTTATCAATATGGTTCTAGCTTCAATTCACTAATAATAGAGAGGGGGATTTTATCAAACAGTTTGTGTGCATAAGGAAAACTTGCAACAACGTAAACTAAAATTAAAGAACAGTACAGAAATTAACAAGATTATCAACAAGTAAGTAAAACAGATTAGAGAAGCATCAATCCAATTCACCAAACCAAGCAATTCAAATCATCATCATTCTCAGAAATTTATCTTATCATGAACATGCATTCAATCTCATTAGAAGTTGTTCAATCGAATTAACCCTTAATTTAATTGAAACCATAACCCTAATTGAAATATCATCCAATTATTCTGTGATTAATATTCGAAATTAGGCATGAATCCATGACCTAATCCGCTTTCAATCCTAAACGCATTCATAATCATGAAAAACAGAATAGCAATTGAAGAAGAAGATGAACATTCAAGTAGAATTCGAAATACTAAACCAGAACTCCAATTCTCCTTGTGCTTAGGTTGGTTCCTTGGGTTGATTGGTGATTTAGCCTTCCATGATCATCATCAATGAAAGCTCCATGGATTGAGTGCACGAAAATGGAAGAACAGAAAAATGAAAATGAAGAACAAGGAAGAACAGTAGAGAGAAAATGAGAGAAAGGGTTTTGATCCTAAAAACCTAAAAGAGAGAAATGTAAAACTGTTTTATTAAAATGAAAAGTGTTCTCTCCAAGTTTCACTAAAGTCACTAATATATGTAGTGACTGAGTTTTGAAAATAAAATGGGCCACAAACAAACCCAACAATCTAATTATTTGCTATTTACAACCATTAAAGTCAAATTCGCAGCCCAAAATTACAAGTGCAAAGGTGCTAACTTCAAAGCTTAAAATGACCCTCTAAATGATAGAATTGGCCTCGGGCTATTTCCACTAAACTTGTAGATCTTTTTGTTATCCTTCCAGGGACTCCTAGAACGCTCCATTCGGAGATCAGTAGCACCCTATAGGTCCTACACAAGTCAGATACGTCAAGTGAGCCAAAAATCCGAAAATACGCAACAAATAGCAATTAAGCCCACTTACTTGCCTAGGACAAAAACTGAATTAGAATAGGAAAGCAAAGGTCCAAGAGAGGTCAAATAAGCTAAGAAGGATAGAAAAATACTCAACTTAAAGCACTCTATCAGTAGGAAGCATATGAGCTTAGCTTGCATGATGATTGGAGATTGCAAGCTAATAGAGGACTTGCAGCATATGCACCTGACTATGATTGAAGGGGACTGGGTTCTCGAAATAAGAAAGACTAAGACTAATAACGAGTTAATTATGAGGATCCAGGAAGCCCAAAAAATGAGACGATAATGTGAAGTCCCTGATTGGCAGAAGGACGTTTCTTGGGAGGCCCATGACTTGGTGTTATATAGAGGGAGAGTTGTGGTGCCAAAGGGCGAGTTGGTGGATGCAGTTCTGTCCGAGGCTCATAAAATCTAGTTTTGCATTCACCCGGGTTCCACCAAGATGTATTAGGACCTTAAGAGGAACTTCTGGTGGCCCGAGATGAAGAAAGAAATAGCCGAGCATGTGGCTAAGTGTCTGATATGTCAGAAGGTAAAGATTGAGCATCAGAGATCGTCAGGCCTATTGAAGCCTTTACAAATTCAGAATGAAAATGTGATAGCATTTCCATGGACTTCGTGGTTGGACTACCGCGAACGCAGCTGGGTTGTGACCAAGGTAGCTCACTTCTTACCTGTTCGGATTGACTATACCACGGAGAGATTGGCTCAACTATATGTCAAGGAGATTGTCAGACTGCATGGTGTCCTAGAGAGCATTATCAGTAACAGAGATCCGAAGTTCACCTCTAGGTTTTGGGGTGCTCTTAAGGAAGCTTTTGGAACCCGGTTAGGGCTTAGTATGGCCTACCATCCACAGACCGATGATCAGACAGAGAGGACTATCCAGACTCTGGAGGATATGTTGAGAGCATGTGCTTTGGAGTAGGGAACCCGGTGGGATACATATCTACCACTAGTGGAGTTTTCATATAATAACAGCTTCCATGCTAGTTTGGGCATGACACCCTATGAAGCATTATATGGTCGGAGGTGCAAAACTTTGACATGCTGGACCGGGGTAGGTGAGAGTGAACTTCTTGGACCCGAGATGGTCCAAGAAACTTATGAGCAGATACGCCTGATCAAAGATAAACTATTGCAGGCTCAAAGTCGACAGAAGAGCTATTACGATAGCAAGCACCACCCATTGCAATTTGATGAAGGCGATCATGTCTTCTTGAGGTTATCTCCAGTCATGGGGGTTGGACGGGCATTGGGGTGAGGAAGCTCGATCCTAGGTTCATTGGTCCTTACCAGATTCTCCAGAGAATAGGACCCGTGGCCTATAGGTTAGCTTTGTAAAATATGGGAACACTTCACACTTAACCAAGAGGGGGGTGAATTGGTTAGGCTTGGTAATTTAAAATTTTTTTTGATCAAAATCAGAGTTTTGCCCTTTTGGATCTTTATCACTTTTGAAACCAAGAACCTTTATTCAATCTAATGTTTAACCCAAAATATGTAATAGCTTAAGAACTTGGTTGATAACAAGAAAGATAAAATATAACAAATAAGAAGAATATGAACAACACACAAAGATTTATACTGGTTCACTTCAAACACTATGAAGCTACATCCAGTTTTCTTCCACTCAACACTAGAATGGAGTTCCACTATTGTAAATTTCAGTTCTTACAAGTTATTACAAAGCCTCTCTTTATCAACCCTAGATAAAGTTCAGAAATCTAAAACACTATTAGATTCTTAGAGACAACCCACTGAGAACACTACTCAGCAATTCCCTTAGAGAAACTCTATCTCTAGATTACAAGCAAGAAACCCATTTACAATAGACAAACCAAAATTAAATTCAAAACAGAATTACAACTTCAAAGATTAAGGAAAGAAGTCACCTGATGATCCAATGAACAATATGCATATGAATGATTTCACCAGATAGAAGAATGATTACAACCTTAGAATCATCACTTCCCTCAAGCTTTGAAAAAGAAATTCTTGCTTCACTAATCCCTCAATAACCCATAAGAGTTTTGTGAATACAAGAACTCAATGAACCCAGAAAAACCACTACAAGAATGTTTAGAAAGCCTTAGAATGCTCAGAATACGAATTGATCAAGTTAGTGAAATAGCTGAGCATGGGTTCTATTTATAACAAGCTTTCTAACCGTCAGTAATCGATTACATACGCTCCTGTAATCGATTAATTCACATATGTAATCGATTATTTCAAGACTGTAATCGATTAAACTGTTCAACAAAAGTTCTGGGTTTGAGCAACGAATAGAATAATCGATTATCCTATCTTGTAATCGATTAAAACAGAAAGCTTCATATTTTTAAATACATTGTGTAATCGATTACCGATTCTGATAATCGATTAAGTCAGGAAACTTTCAAAAATCATTTTGAACTATGTAATCAATTACTACATTTGGTAATCGATTAATGCAACAAAACATGTTAACCATAGGCATATGATGTAATCGATTACTTTCATTCGTAATCTATTAAGACAAAGAGATGAGTTTTTCTGTTTAGCCTACGTAATCGATTACTGATTGTTGGTAATCGATTAAAATATTCATTAAAGCAATTTATATGAAATCATAAGTAAAATAATCGATTAAGCCGATACGTAATCGATTGCATTGTTCTTGAAAAGTTTTCCAGAAAGCACAAAGAACGAAATACTCAATTCTTATCTTAAGGTAATCGATTAAATCAGTAAAAACTTATTTTTCCAAAAACTTATGATAAAGCTTAACGAATTTGTCTAATTTAAAACTCAATCTAATTAACTAAATGAATGATATTAATGTTATGCACTTGGATCATCAAAAAATGCTTCTTCCTTTTACATTAATCACAAATTGAACTCCAAGGCTTCAAGGCATGTTGGAAGCACAAAACCAAGCTTGATCCATTGTTCATTCTTCAAGTGATTCCTCTTTTAAACCAACAATATCCCCTTTTTTGGCTTTAAACATGCCAAATCTTCAGTTGAGGTGCTTCTCCTTGATTAGGCTGTTGGATGAGTTGGTATTATCAACCACTTCATTTTCAACATCTATGTTGAAGTGGTCAATAAGTCTGGAAACCAACACTGGATAAGGAAATGGATAGTTAACTAACCTCTTTGACTTGAGCATAATCTCCTCAAAGATAAGTACCCAGTTTATGGGTATGTTGTTCTTCAGCCCATAGACCAATTGAAGGTCCTCATCTGTTGCTTGGGCATGGTTTGTGGCCCTTGGTGTGACCACATAAGTGATGATGTAATGGAGGAGTCTATCCTCAGGAGTCATGGGTCTAGTACCCAATCTACTCCTAAGTCTCATGTGTGGGTCATGTAGCATCTCCCTATATGTGTCCATCTTGTTGTAGCCATCAGGTTCCTCATCAAATCTCCTAGCCCATTCACAAACCACTCCAGCCACAGACTCCCATATTTCAAGAGTAATCTTCATTGTCACACCCTTGACTTTGGACATCATATCTCCTTGCATAGATCCTTTGAGACAGGTGTAAAACACCTTCACTAAATCAGGGTAGAAAGTTACCCTTCATTTCAAGAAATCTTCTCAGCCCTTGGGCTTCAAAGAATGCTCGGAATTGGAAACCTTGCCTAATAAACCAATCTAACTCAAGGTACTTAGGCACCCCGGGCCAAATGACTCGAAAGGGGAGAGGAGCTCGGATGATACATCTTGGGCTAAGAGGCCGGGTAGTGGCCGGGTTCCATTTGAACCTTAGACATTTTGAGAGCATGTTGACTCATTGTTTTGTATGTATGTACATATATGTATACGTGTTTTGTATCCACAAATGGAAGAAACTCAGATGATGTATAATGTTTTATATCTTAAGACATATTAATGCATGAGCCGTGTGTTCATCATTCCTTATGCGAAGTAGGTTTGGTTGATGACGTAGGATAACATCGTTTTGTTAGTTACTTCTGAATTGATTAATTAACTAATTAATTATCTTTAATTAATCACTACGCTTAACGACCATAATTGAATGTTAATAAACCAGATGCATCAGGGTGTTGCAATCCTTGTGATGATCCTCTTCCAGCTCCTCCTGTATCTAACAATCTCCGTGTAACATCCCAAAAATTTAATTATGTTAGTTAGAGATAAAAAAAGAAATTACAAAAATGCTTAAAGAAGAATGACCATATTACCCTTCCCTTGATATAAGAATTATCTATTACCCTTGAAATGTAAATTACAAAATGCCCCTGACAAATTACCAAAATACCCTTGGATATTTTGATTAGATATTTTGAAGTGGAAATTACAATAATACCCCTGGAGTGAGTGACAAACTACCAAAATACCATTAGATATTTTGTAGAGACTTGAAGAAAATACAGAAATACCCTTGGAATGTCAAATTACCAAATTACCTTAGTAACAGATAAAAATTACAAGAAAACTAGGAGTACCTAGAGTGGCCGAAAATTTATGATTAGGAAAGCCAGAAGATAAGTCTCTAAATTTTGCTACCCAATATAATAAATGCAAGTAAATAAAACTTACAGTAGAAATGAAGAAAATTGCATGAATATCTAAAGTTATCATGAGCTATAGTTTTAGAAACACCTATAATGGTAGTGTGATACAAGAAGGATAGGATAGAAGCTAATGGATTCAAGTAACAAATTTTGAAGTGCTTAGAATATATTTAGTTATGATTAGTCAATTTAAGAAAAGAAACCAATTCTAGTTGTGTAGGATTTTGGGCAAAGGCTTATATTTTAAATGTATACACATACATAGCTAGTATATGAATTGGAAGACATATGAAGTACACTAGATATAAATTAAAAGAAAACATTCATGAGGAAGCCACATTAAAGTGGCTATGTGTGTGCATGTTTTTAAGCAAAAACAAAAGAAAATGCAAATTGAAGTATCCATGTGTGTGTGTTTAACCATGAATGCCTTATGTGCACAAAACAAACAAAATCAAGCTCCCTAAAGAAGCTTTCCACGTGCACCTTGAACAATTAATGAGGGAATCTTTGCTTTTTGACTAGATAAGCATGCATAATGACTTAGTTGCTTTATAACCAAACTAAGGACTAACTAGACTTCAATCCTAACTAATTTCGTTCCCTAGACTTTTATCCTAACTAAAATTCTCCCTATAAATACTCCTTTGATTTAAAATTCTGCACAAGAAATGATATCTCTCCCTTAAACTCACAACCATCTCTCTTTCTTTTTCTCTCCACACTTTACTTCATTCTTCTGACTTTTTCCTTGACATCAAAATCATATCCTCTCACTTTTATTGCCTTCTTCACCTTTCCAAAACATCAAATACTAGACAAGACTTTCATTCTTTCAAGACCTTGAGGTGCAGCCAAATACTTGGAGGAATTGGAAGCAAACTTGTTTGAGGTAGGGGAAAGTTAGGTTCATTTATCATTTGATTCTCGAGATTATTCATATGGATGTAAGCTGAATTTTGAACTGTTTTGAAATTTCCATATCTCCCTCTATACTTAACCAAACGAGATTTTTGACCACTCATTTTAAATCTTATGATGTCCTCTATGTTGTCCTAAAATATGGGACCAAACTAAGTAGTGAATCATGCCCAGAAATTATTTTAGCTCAAGCAGTCCGAAACTGTCCACACCCAAACAGCTTCTGCCATCCGTTTTTAAAATTTTTATTTCTCTCTCATTTCTTACTCAAATAAGGTGTATGATATATGTAATTAAAGATATAGATGTTAACTATAACATAAATAATTCAGCTAAGTTTAGATTGTGTACTGCTTGTAGTCTCAAAAACAATAAGAGATGACAGTGTAGAATTTTTAGTTTGCTAGCAGCCTTGGAGTGTTGTTATTAAGATGTTATAGCAAGAGTTTGGAACTTCAATTTAAGCATGTGATATCTTGTTAGAAATCTTAGGAAGTCTAGTTTAACATACTAAAAGATGGGAATTTAACGACTGTTAGATGGGTATAGATTATAGGAAGAACTGAATCATATGTAGTAAGAAATCTAGTTGTTATGATGTTCTTTGTTATGATTTTCTTGAAAAGTGTTTTTGTGTGATGATGAAATCTTGATGTTTTGTGGCATAATTGTATGACATGAGTTATGTAGCTTTGCATGTCATTGAGCATGTCATGTGCATTAAGAAAGATAAAAAGATAATACCTGAAGGGTGATACGGTTAAGCCGAGCACGACCTTGAGGGAAAGACTAAAGAAAGATAATACCTGAAGGGAGATACAGTTAAGTTGAGCATGACCCTGATGGTACCCAACGGGTGATACGGTTAAGCCGAGCACGACCCTGCGGGAAAGACATATTGACCCAAGGGTGATACAGTTAAGCTGAGCACGATCCTATGGGACCCCAAAGGGTGATACAGTTGAGTTGAGCACGACCCTGTGGGAGCAACCTAAGTCTAGTAATGAGCTCATTGTCTAGTTTAGGGTATTAAAGAGGAGAATAACAAAGGTAAGCTATGCATTGATATGATTGAAAATGATGCTTGCATTAATGATGAAGTATGAGATTATTTTTAAGTGTTTGAGAATAAAATGAATCTACTTCGGGTTATATGTTTATGAAATTAAAAATCAACTATAATTGTTCACATGTTTTCTTAATAAATCGAAGTAGCTGGAATGATGACGATGACACTGTTTGATAAGTCATTTTTCACCTACTGAGAATTCTTTGAAATTCTCACTATTTTAGTATGTTCCCGTGTCATGCCAGACAGGTAAATCGAAAGGAGTAGTTATAAAATGAGAACAAGTTGGAAGGTTTCTTTTAATGTTGCGGACTTGTAGTATTTTTTATATGCTTTGTAGTATATGGACATTACTATTATTGTATGAAATATTATTTACAAGTTATTACTAAGTTTGTAATTTATTAAAGAGACCAAAAATTCTCTACAGGCTCTATATAAGCGTAATTTTCTAATATTTGATATAAGTTTTTCTCAATCGATTTGGTTAAAAATTATACGTTAGAAAAGTTAACATCTTCTAGTTACTTATTATGACCTAGGCATAATATAGTAATTGGAAGGGTGTTACAGTCCCCCTTTTTGGCTTTGATCATGCCAAATTTCAATTGAACATTGTTAGCCTTTATGTGCTTTTGAGGGATGAATGCTAGGAGCTTTATACTTGATAACCTAAAATCAAATCAACTTTTTGCCAAGAGCAAGTGTCAAGTATGCTTGCATAAACAATATACATTCCTTGTGTAACGACTTCGTTTTATTTTCGTATTTAACCTATTACGTTTTTAATTTACGGAAAAAAAATTTCTTCATAATTCGTTCTCGTAAAAATAATATACGAAGCAAGATATTTAATCTATTACATTCGTAAATTTATCAAAATACATAGTCCAAACACAATTTAATATAACAGTCCAAGTACAGTCCCAAGTATTTTGTCACAAAATAAGATACAGACAATGTCGTACAAAATACAGATCAACATAAAATCTCATTCACAGCATACAGTTCATCCAGCTTCTTCATTTATTCTTCCTCAATGTTTTCCATAGCTTACTGTTCCTCTGCTCACCCAAATAAATTGGGGTCATCACAAGTGTCAACCACAGATACAAAATACGGTAAGTCATGATAAACAGAGTTTAAATAAATACAGCAATAATTTTCATGTAAATCAATACACTACGTAATGCATGGAAAATACTTGATGCATGATTTTTCAACTTCTCAACACATGGCCATAGTCAGAATAGCTTAACAACCCGCGAGTTGGATCGATCAGTCAGGATAGGTCCGTGTTGCAATAGGTCTCATACCCACTCTACATGTGATCATCATGGGTAGGTGATCTCCCCACGGCCACTATCCCCCAATTCATCACCTTAGAACGTTCTTTCTCAACTCTAGCTATCTGACAAAACCTGTAACACCCTCAGATTTCAATATATCTGTGCATTTTCTGATAAATCTGCATTCCTAAAATAAATGACATAAATACCCCTGGACACTTTTAAAAATGACCAAATTGTCCTTGAACAATTTCACAAATGACAGTTAGGTCCCTAGGATAAAAGACTAAAATGCCCCTGAACATTTACCCAAATGACCAAAATATCCTTTTAGCTCTGATGAAGCCAGAAAATCTCAGTAAGGTTATGGAAGCCTGACAAAAGTCTAGTATGCTCCTAAATAGGAAATTAGTGACATGTTTTAGTAAAGAAAATTATGAAATGGAAGTTTTAGAAATTTTAAAAAATAACTCAGAAAAATTAGAATACAGACTAATCTGAGTTTAATAAAACACAGAAAAAGGAAAGGTGCAATCTAGGAATTTTTCTCTTAATCATTAAAGAAATGGATCCTTAAATAAGTATCTAGTTAATTTTACTAAATTAAGAACAAGATGAACCAATAGAAATTTAGAAAAAGTTATTAAAGAAAGTTAAGAAACATTCCAAAAATTGTTACTAAAAACTTAAGCTAGTTTTAATTAATTTTAGAAATTTTACTTCCAAGAAAACAAATTTAATCTAGGCTACCATAAATTATAATACCTTGATCAATATAGGATAATATAATAAGAGAAACAAAAGTATTAAAAACCTATAAAATTCTAGCTATTCCAATTCCACGGTTTTAAAACCAAAAATAAACATAATTGGCTTTATCAAATCCAAAGTAACTGTGCACCTACATAAAGGAATGAAGAAAGCCTTAGAATGTTGTGGAATAAGCCACTTGGACAGTTGGGGAGCTAGAATTAAAGCTATTGGACCAACTAGAAAGGAAGCAATGATGAAGCCTTTGTGATATTTTGCTTAGGCAAAGGAAAAACAATCAATATAAAAACAAAGTGGACCAAAGTGGGGGCTAAAAAAATTCACGGATAGCTACCCACATTCAGCACCTCCTTTTCAATCTTTTTTCACTCAAAATACAAAAAGCCAAATAGCAGCCCACACCTTGGAAATTCACGTGAACAAGGCTTAGAAATTTTGAAGAAAAATAGCTTAAATCAAACAAAGAAAAGCAAGGTATGGGAAGTGTTTTAATAAACATGAATTAGATGGCTGATTTGATTAATTTAACACTTAATTCTCTAGGATTAAAGCCATGTTTTTTCCTTGTTTAAATAAAATAAAAAATTGGGCATAGTAAGTGTTCAATTAAAATTCACAATAAACTAGTAGAATAACCTTAAATAGAGTGGCTGTCCAATATAATTAATTTTCCTTTGTGGCTATATCCTTTACTAATTACTTGATGTTGTAATTAATTATTTAAGGTTGCTGAAAGTCATTTTATTAAGTTGTTGTATATTATTGAATCTGGAATTTTATGTTGCTGTATGTTAATTAGGTTGCTGTATATTGATGATGCTGTCTGTTTTTATGTTGCTGTCTAAATTTTATTTTGCTGTCGGTAATCTTATGTTGCTGTTATTTTGCTGTTGTTATTTTATGTTGCTGTATGATATTTTATTTTATTGCTGTCTGTTAAGATATTATGTTGCTGTATATTAATTTTGTACCTTGATAATTGTTGTATGTTGTTGCTGTATGTTGTGGTGTTATAACTAAGGTGCTAAATGTTATTTTACTACTCACTTAATGTTGAGCTATGATAAAGTTTCTATGATTTATTTTATTAGAAATTAGGTCTTGGATATATGATTAAAAATTTATATTATGGCATATCTTATCAAGATGGCTTTCCTTAAGAAAAATTATGGTGCACTTATGCCTTGTACATTGAATTAATTATGATGGACAAATAAAGATTGGGACACCAAACTTATGAGAAATTGAGAAACAAAGTAACGAAAAAAAAAAGAAAAAGAAAAATAAAAAGAATCCATGCATCATTTGCAATTGACCCTCAGAGTGGAGGGAAGTTTCACTAGAGTGGGTGAAACTCTTTGATTGTAACCCTCAGAGTGGAGGGAGGTTTCACTAGAGTGGGTGGAACTATTTTGCTTATGGTACCCTGTGGTAAAAATCTGAGATCTCAGTCATGCATCATTTAATAAAGAAAGCAT
>PYAF01002802.1:43029-76758 GCA_007407185.1 Glycine tomentella | reverse complement strand
TTTTGTAACATGTTTAAGATGTGATCTAGACTTTCTTAGATAGTTTTATCTTAATTTCTATTGGTTCATTTTGTTTCTAATTAGTAAAATTACTAACCTAGTTTATTAAAGGAGTTTATTTATCTCATAATTAAAAGAAAACTCCAAAGATTATAACTATTCTTTCCTTATAATTTTCTGATGCTTAAGATATCCTAAATCGAGTTCTTTTCTAAAATAATTTTCAAAATTCATAGAAATCTCATCTTATGGGTCTTTGTCACTTTCTTGATCAATAATTGGTTATCTAGAAGTATTCTATTCCATACTTAGGTTTCCACAGAATTTCCCTACTCATCTGGGCATTTTTGACCTAAAGGATATTTTGGTCATTTACCTCAGGGACCTAACTGTCATTTTTGAATTTGTCTAAGGATATTTTGGTAATTATCCTTCCAAGGGTATTCTTGTAATTTTTATTTATTTTAGGCATATTACTAATTGATTAATTATCACATAAATCACACATTTAATACATATGCAAATATTGGGGTGTTACACCTTGTATTGCTCCCTCTATCTTAGATAATTTTACATTAAGTCCAGATAAGAGCAATATCAATAAGAATATGATTCATTTAACTTGTACTTGCACATCATGTTCATTTCATTTTTCTCCCCCTTTTGGCTTATCAAAGACAAAACATATCATTGTAGAACAAGATAAGCAAGGAATATGTAAAACAAGAAACAAAAATTTTATTCAATCATTCATAAATGTAGTACATGAAACTTTAACAACCATAAAGCAAGAAAGACAATTAACTAAAAACAAATAAAAATAATGAGTAAAACCACCACAGCCTAAGAGCAAGAAATTACAACAACTAAACTAGATATTATCAAAGTCTTTGAGAGCCATCCTAGTCTCAATGTTTTTTAGTTTAGTTTTAATCTCTTCCATAGAGGAATTAGTCTCAACCCTATGCTCATGATGTAAAGCCAGAATTTCATCCATCTTTTGAATCATTAGAGATTCAAAAGGAGTATATTGTTGTTGAGCAGGAGCAGCTTCATCATCTTCTTCCTCTTCTTCACCTTCTTCAGCACCAAGTCGTGGAGCTTGCTCTCCAGCCTTCAGCCACCCATTAGGGGTCTTCACCAAGCCAAGCTTGTTGAGGTGCTTCACAGTGATGAGGTTGTTGGTTATGTTATCCACAATCTCATTGGAGACATCCACTCCAAAATAATCAATGAACCTAGAAACCAAAATAGCATAAGGAAATTAGTAACTGGTTAACCTCTTGGATTTCAACATTGTCTCCTCAATGATGAGAATCCAATTCAGTTGAGTTGTTGTTTTCATCCCATAAACCAGCTGTCAATCATCATCAGTCACTTGAGCATGGTTGGATGATCTAGGTGTAAGGATGCATGTTATGATGTAGTGAAGAAGCCTATCTTCACCAGTCATGCTTCCAGTTCCAAGACTCAACTTCAGCCTTATTTGAGGGTCTTGCAGCATCCCTCTGTATGTATCGATCTTGTTGTAGCCTCTAATTTCTTCCTCAAATTTCCTAACCCCTTCATAGGAAATTCCAGCAACTGCATGCCATACTTTTGTAGTTATTTCCTTGACCACTCCATTGACTTGGGAGCGGATAGTTCATCCATGCTAACCTTAGCACAGGTGTAGAACACCTTCATCAATTCAGGGTAGAAGGTACCTTTCATCTCCACAAATTTCTTCAACCTCTGAGCTTCTATCATGGAAGGGAATTGAAATCCCTAAGCAACAACCAATCAAGGCCAAGGTACTTAGGAGGGCAGACTAATTTGGTGGCATTGAACTGCATATAGTTCTGCCTCTCAGCTTCATTAGTGAATTAGGAATTTAACCTGTTCACAGCTGCATTGGATGATTTCCCAGCCTTTCTTTTGCTGGATTTTGATCTTTTGGGGCAGACATGATGGGTTTTGGGTGAAAGAATGAATGGGAAGAGGTTTGGGATATGAGAGAGAGAGAGAGAGAGAGCACAGAACAAAGGCGCAGTTTGCAGAAGAGAAATAAAGATTATCAGGTGTGAGATTTTCTCTCTTGCAAAGCTTGTATTTATAGAGTTTTTGGAGGTTTATTTTTGAAATTCAAATCTTAGCAACAACTATTTGGAGTTTCAAGATGATTAATTGCTCAGAAACAAGTTTGAAATTTGAATTTTAATATAAGATTGTCAATTTATATTGTAGCTTTTGCAGAAATGCCATATATAATTGATTACACGTCTCGTAATCGATTATTTCAAGGCAAACAGAGTCTCTGAAACACAACGTAATCGATTAAAATGAAGTGTAATCGATTACTCTAGAGAGTTTTGTAAACTGATTCAATTTTTAAACATTCAGTAATCGATTACCACGTTGTGTAATCAATTATTCTAGAGAAACTTTAGTTCTGGAATAGTTTCAAGCTTCATGTAATTGATTAATTTGCTAATGTAATTGATTACTCCAGAGAATTTATGTTTCTAGATTCTGTTAAAACACCAAGTAATCAATTAATTCGTCACAGTAATCGATTACTCCAGCAACGTTTTGTTTCTAAAAAGCCTCTAAGCTTCAAATAATCAATTATTTCACACAGTAATTGATTATTCCAGTCAATTATGCAGATTGAACAATGTTTTTCAGTAGGATTTGTAATTTCAATCATATTTGATACATGGCAAATTTTTCAGTGAATTATCATGTAGTAAGGCAAATTATCAGCATGCTAGCATATATTAGATTCATCAAGGATACCTAGCATGTTTCTAAGTGCATAGAATCTATCTCTAGCCAAGGGTTTAGTGAATATATGAACCAATTGATTATTTGTATCAACAAACTCAATTGAACAATTACCCTTTTGGATGTGATCTCTAAGGAAATGATATCTTATCTCAATGTGTTTGGTCCTTGAGTGCATTATTGGATTCTTGATATGTTGATAGCACTTGTGTTGTCACATAGCATGTTGGATATTTGCTGAACCCCTAATACATAAAAAAATTTATAAAGTTTTGATGATAACAAACAATGAATGCCACATTATTAGATTTATTGCACTGATGATAATTATTTGATTATTTGATATTTTGAAGTTACTGATATTTTGGATTTATGAAGATCAACATAATTGAGAAGATTATTTGAAAAATTTTGAAGATTGATATCATTCAAGATGATATGGAATTAAGAAGATTTGTTTCTATTTATCTTTTATTAGATTTTATGTAAGGAGATTAAAAGATTGATCTTGCCAAGATATTTTCCTTAAGATTGCATTGCATAATAAGATAAAATATTTTTTAAGATTGCATTCAAAAATAGGATAGAATATTTTTTAATAATGCATTCAAAAATAGGATAGAATATTTTTAAGATTGCATTGCACAATATAATAGAATATCTTTAAGATTGCATTGGATAATATGATAGAATATCTTTAGCATTGCATTCAAAAATTGGTGAAAATCATATCTTTAAATTAGTATAAATAGAAACATATTTTGGTGTTCAAGGTATGCATTCCATTCCACATGATATTAGACCTTTAGAGAGTTTATGTTTGCATCATTGAGAGAGTTGCTGTGAGATCATATAAAAGCGCTTAGCAAGTCTGATTCTTCAACTCTCCATTAGGATTTAAAGGTACCTATTTGCTTAAGGAATAGAAGAGTAAAGGTAATAATTTTATTGTATTCTTCTTCTTGACTTTGGAAGAGGTCGCAACTGGAAAACTAGGATATCAGTTCTGTCTCTGTTCTTGGTGAATTGAGACATGCAACTTTTGGATGGGAAACTAGGATACCAGTCTGGCTGGGAAACAAGGATACCAGTCTATCTCTATTCTTGGTGAATTGAGACTAGTGCTTTTTGCTGGGAAACAAGGATACCAGCTGAGATAATTTTTGTGTAAGGGTAGACTAGGAAACTAGGATACTAGGAACTCTTGTACACAAAATTATCATAGTGGAGTTGTCCATTGGATTGTTTATCCAATTCGAACGTCGTGGTTTTTTACCCAATTGGGTTTTCCATGTTAAAATTGATTGTTTCTTCTTTATCTCTTATCTCCATATTATTGCTTTGAGTTTGATTTTAAATTGTGAATCATTTTATAAAACTCAATTCACCCCTCCTCTTGAGTTCATCTGGGACCAACATAGCAAAGGTATTTCCTTTAATTCTTCAATTCTACACCAAAATCTTGTAATTGTTGCTTCAATCATAAGCTTTGAGCATAGCAGCTTATAGCAGAGATGTACTCAGCCTTAGCAGTTGATAGAGCAACACAAGATTATTTCTTTCAATGCCATGAGATTAGTGAGCTGCCCAATATGTGGCATGTTCCACTAGTGCTTTTCCTATCCAATTTGCACCCTGCAAAATCATAATCTGAGTATCCAATTAAGTTTAGCAATGCACCTTTGGGATACCAAAGACCAACTCTTGGTGTTGATTGAGATATTTGATGTTTCTCTTGATTGCTGTGACGTGTGATTCTTTAGGATTTGCTTGATATCTTGCACACAAATACACACTCAACATGATGACTGGTCTACTTGCAGTCAAGTACAACAAGGATCCATTCATTCCTCTGTATTTTGGCTCATCAACCTTCTTTCCTTTTTCATCTGAATCAAGGTATGTTGATGTTGCCATTGGAGTTGCAACATCCTTACTTTTCTCCATTTCAAACTTTTTGATCACTTCATAGTAGTATTTGGTTTGGCTTAGAAATGTCTCATTCTTCATTTGCTTCACTTAAAGTCCAAGAAAGAATGTTAACTCTCCCATCATAGACATTTCAAACTCATTCTGCATTGAAATAGAAAATTCCTTGCATAAAGATTGATTAGTTGAACCAAATATATATCATCAACATATATTTGAACCAACAAGATATCATTGTCATTTTTCTTGATGAACAAGGTTTTGTCCACTTGTTCTCTTATGAAGGATTGGCTAAGCAAGAAATTGCTCTATCTTTCATACAAGGACCTAGGAGTTTGTTTTAAACCATAAAGAGCTTTTTTTAGTTAAAAAAACATGGTTTGGATACTTGAAATCCACAAAACCATGAGGTTGATCAACATAGATTTCCTCCTCAATATATCCATTTAGAAAAGAACTCTTTACATCCATTTGAAATAGTTTAAAATCCATCAAACATGCATATGCAAGCAACAACCTAATGGCCTCTAACTTTGCTACAGGAGCATAGGTTTCATCATAGTCTATGCCTTCCTCTTGGTTGTAACCTTTTGCAACCAATCTAGCTTTATTTCTTCCTATGATGCCACTTTCATCAAGTTTGTTTCTGAAAGCCCACTTGGTGCCAATAGGCTTGTGAGAAGAGGGTCTAGGAACAAGTTCTCAAACTTCATTTCTCTTGAACTGATTCAATTCATCATGCATTGCAATCGTCCAATGTTCATCAAGCAAAGCTTGGTCAATGCTCTTAGGTTCAATTTGTGAAACAAAAGCCATATCACAATATAGATTTCTTAGTGAGGATCTAGTAGAAACTCCCTTAGAAACTTCACCAATAATGTTGTCAAGGGAGAGGTCTCTTGTAGTTCTCCAATCCTTAGGCTTTTGGATAGGTGTTGACTATTCTATTTCTGCATTTGGTTCTTCCTTTTCTTTTGATCCATTAAATAGTATAAACTCTTCTATTGGACATGCATCAATATCGCACTTTTTTTCCTTTTTAGAGGAGTTAGATTTATCACAAATAACATGTACAGATTCTTCCATGCACAAAGTTCTTTTATTAAAGACTCTATATGTTTTACTTTGTAATGAGTATCCAAGAAAGATTGCTTCATCAGCTTTAGCATCAAATTTGCCAAGAGATTCTTTACCATTGTTTAATGCAAAACACTTGCAGCCAAATTCTCTTAAGCAAGAGATGTTTGGTTTTCTACCTTTGTATAGTTCATAAGGAGTTTTCTTTAAAATAGGCCTTATGAGTAATCTATTCAAAGTGTAGCAAACTGTACTCACCGCATCAACCCAAAAATGTTTAGGAAAATTTGTCTCATTAAGAAGAGTTTTTGCTCCTTCTTTAAAGAATATATTTTTTCTTTCCACAACACCATTTTGTTGAGATGTTCTTGGAGCTGAAAATTTGTGGTTGATTCCATTTTCTTCACAAAATTTTTCAAGGTACTCATTTCACCATGATCACTTCTTATTGAGATAATTTTGCAACCTTTTTCATTTTGAATGAGCTTGGTTAATTTTCTAAATGTCATGAAAGCATCACTCTTGGATCTTATGAAAAAAAAATCCATGTGAATCTTGAATAATCATCAACAATAACAAGCCAATAGGAATTACCCCCTAAACTCGTAGTTCTACAAGGACCAAATAAATTCATATGAAGCAATTTAAGGGGTCTTGAGGTGGAAACAAAGTTTTTATTTTGAAAAGAAATCTTAGTTTGTTTCCCCTTTTGACAAGCATCACATAGTTTGTCCTTTTCAAACTTAATTTTAGGCAATCCACTGACTAAGTCTTTTCTTATAAGCTTGTTCATGTGATGCATGTTTATGTGACTAGCTCTCCTATGCCATAGCCATGTTTCATTAACTTTACTTACTAGGCAACTAGTGTTGTAAATGAATTCATGTTTTATAGAGAGTAAGTAGATATTACCTTTTCTTTTACCTACATGTATAACCTCACCAGTTTGACCATCACATATCAAACAATAATTGTCATTGAAGGAAACTTTGAATCCTTTATCACATAGTTGGCTTATGATTAGGAGATTTCCTTTAAACCTTCCACATAGAGAACATTTTTTTATCATGGTTTTAAAGTTATCTCCTATGTTTCCTTCTCCAACTATCTTCCATTTGTTGTTGTCGCCATAAGTGACAAATCCTCCATCTTTTAGAGTAACATTTGTAAGCATGCATATGTCACCTGTCATGTGTCTAGAGCATTCGCTATCAAGGTACCATAATGATGATTTTTCTCTAAGACACGCATGTAACATTCAAATTAAGTGACAAAGAAAGGTACCCAATTTAGGTTGGGTCCATAGGGGTTAGCTGTTTTTCTCTTTTTCTTTGGAACCCAAATGCAATCTCCATTAGGCACATAAAATCTTCTAGCATAGCATCTATGAGATATATGACATTTCTTCATGCAGTAATTGCAAGTTGCAGATTTTGATTCCCTTTCAAAATGAGTCAATTATTGATATTAGTTTTTGAAAAGGCTATTTGATTCTTCTGTTTTGGTGGTACAAACTTTGTATTTCCAAAAGGTTTTACTCCATGTTTGTAACCCAAACCAGAAGTATCTCTAGCATACTTTTGTACACTTAGCATTTGATTTAAACTGCAATTTCCTCTATAAAGCCTTTTCAAAAGATCAACCAAATAAGAATTTTCAGAAAGTAATAACATATACTTTTCACCTTGACTCCTTTTGAAATCATCAAATTCCTTTTGTAAAGTTTTGCATTTATCTACATTTGATGAAGAAGATGCACATACACACCCATTAATTTTGTAGCTTGAAACAAGTTTTTCATTTTCTTTTTTCAAGTTACAAATTTCAGCTTGCATTGCTGCAAGTTTGGTGACATGCCATCTAAGATTTCCTTTCAGCCTATTGTTGGATTTTGCAAGCTTTTGGGCCTTTTCATGCATTTCATGGAAAGCATTAACAATTTGATTAAATTTAGAATTTACCTCTGATCAGCACTTGAGAAATCTTCATCTTCACTAATTGTGGAAGTGAAACAAACATTTGTTTCTTCATTCTGACTTTTTGATCCAGAAGTTGTTGAATCATTGTCTTCCCATGCTATGTATGCTTTCTTTGGCTTTCCTTCTTTCTTTGTCTTCTTCTCACCTAATTGCTTCTTCAAAAAGATTGGACATTCAAATTTAATGTGTCTAGGCTTACCACATTCGAAGCAAGTGAAGTTGGTGGTGGTGTTGTTGCTATCATTTTTTTTTAACTTTGACAACTTTCTGTTTTTGTTCCTCTTCAAGAACATGCTGAATTTTTTGAGTATTAGGTTCATGTGTTCATCACTTTCATCTTCACTTGAGTTTTCTTCCTTTCTGACATTAGATGATGCAATTTTCAAGGCTATACTCGTGTTTCTTATCTGCATCTTCTACATGTGTTAGCTGTGACATTTCAAGTTCATATTCAAGAAGCTTACCAAAACATGCAGCCATGGACATCTTGGATAAATCTTTTGATTCTTTGATTGTTGTAACCTTTGTTGCCATGGTCTTGTGAGCCACTTCAAGATTTTGATGTTCAATTCTTCATCATCAAATATCTTCCCAAGACAAAGAAGATGATTTACAATGTGAGTGAATCTTGTTTGGAGCTGAGATATGTTTTCTGTGGTGTTCATCTTGAACATTTCATACTCATGAATCAAAGCATGTTTCCTTGATCTTCTTACTTCATTTGTTTCTTCATGAGTGACTTTCAACATCTCTCACATCTCCTTTGCGCTTTTACACCTAACAGTTCTAAAAAATTTGTAAGAAAAAAGTGCAGAAGTAATCATATTTTTAGCTTTAAAATCATACTGAATAACACTTTTTTCTGCATCCGTCATCTCATCCCACTCCTTGGGAATCCTTTCATTATCAACAGTTTTTGTAGGAATCAAAGGACCTTTTTCTATTGCATTCCAAGCACCGGGGTCATTTGATTGAATGAAAAACTGCATTTTGTTTTTCCAAAAACTGAAATGCTCTCCTTCAATCATCGAAGGCCGATTGAGGGAGGCACCCTCCTTGAAGGTAATTTGTGTGGTATTCATTTTAAAAAAAAAAACAATAGTGATCTTGAATAACACTCACAAACCAGCTCTTGATACCAATTGAAAATAATATGAACACACAATTAATCAAGAGGGGGGTGAGTTGGTTAAAACATGGAATTTAAAATTTTCTTTGAAACTAGCAGCGGAATAAAGATCGTATCATAAGTACACCCTTGTTAAAACTGAAACTTTCAATCAATCAAGATTCATCCTTCACTTCAAGCAATAATAGAAAATCTATCCGTTGATCTTGAAAAAGATTAACCACAAGATGAGAATTAAGAGAACACCAAATCTATACTGGTTCACTCCTCAAAAGAGAAACTACATCCAATTTCTTCTAACCAAACCTTGGCTAGAGTTCTGTGATATCAAAATTTGTTCTTTACAAGCTTACAAGTGGTCACCCTTTATCAACCCTAGATAAAGAACTGAAATCTAAACCCCCTTGAGACTTCTAATGATCAAGAACTAGAGAACCCTTCTCCATTCTTCCCTCTAGAGAACCCTACTCTAAAAAAACTTTAAAAAATCTCTTTGAAATAGGAACTTACAAGAAACAAAGGTACAAATGAATTACTGTAAGAGTTTAAGAGAGATACAACCTTATGATCCTCAGAATGTGAGTGAATGAATTTACCAAACAAAAATCAGGTTGAAAAGAATGCAATCTTGAAATCAGCTCTCCATGAAAACTCTTGTCAAATCTTGTCCAAAACAATTTGATCAATGATGCATGTGTTTCTTGGTATTGGAACAAGAACTATGTATCTCAGTATATCTTTTCTCAGAATCAGAGGGATTTTGAAAGTGATGGAAAATTCGAATGATCAAGTTCTGTCTAAAAACAAAAAATCCAAAAACATTTTATAGAAAACTGATTCAACTGAATGTAATCGATTTAATTGTCCATGTAATCAATTATTTTCACTTAAGTAATCGATTAAAGTGTTCTTAGTTCTTTCTGGAAAAGATATATGAGCAATGTAATCGATTAAAATGACTTGTAATAGATTAGCAAAGACAATGTCTTTTTCAAAACGTGCTAATGTAATCGATTATGATTAGATGGTAATCGATTAACCCAGGGAGACATACTCCGTGTTTTGTACTGTGTAATCGATTACCATTTCTTTGTAATCGATTAATTAGTTCTTCATGGCTTAAGTAATAGATTACCAATGCTGGTAATCGATTAAGTCAGTGCACAATGTGATTTTCCAAAACTTAACCATGAGAAATTTGCTTCTTTATGCAAACATGAAAACCTTTATGCTTTTCACAAATCATGTATGCATGCTAATGATCATGTTTATACAATGCAAGGGATCATAAGATGAGGCTCTTAAACAACTTAACAAATTACAAATGCCTTCAATTGAATGGCATGTAAAAAGCTAAAATCTATTTAAGACACATGGCTTCATCCTTGTGTTGATCCTCTTCCAGCTCCCTCTGTATCTAACAGACTTCATAGCTGAATTCGCTAGCAACAACCAAACCACCCTAGACTGGTGGAACCTTTACGTTGATGAAGCATCCAATGGAAAAGGAAGTGGGGCAGGCATCATTCTCGAAGGACCTGGCAATGTCACCCTGGAACAAGCCCTCAAGCTCAATTTCAGGGTTTTAAATAATCAAGTTGAATACGAGGCACTCATAGCAGGCCTCAAGCTTGCAAAACAAGTCGGAGCTAAATGACTTAAATGCTACACTGACTCATAACTAGTCCAAGGACAAGTCATCAACAAATACAAGACTGAAAAGAGACAATTCTCCTACAGTATTATCACACAACGAAAATGTTTATTGACAACTTCGAGTGTTCCAAGATGTATCACATACCAAGGGAGAGCAACACCAAAGCAGACCTGTTGTCCAAGTTGGCCAGCACTAATAAGATAGGGCATCTCAAAACTATCATCCAGGAGACACTCCAAGCTCCCACGATAGACACCCAAGAGGTCATGGCAGGTGATGAGGAGGAATCAAACTGGATGACCCCTTATAAAAAATTTCTAATCCAAGGGGTGCTACCGTTAGATGAGAATGAAGTCTGACACCTAAAAAGGAAGGTCAGCTACTACATCATCCTTGATGGCGAATTGTTCAAAGAGGGTTGACAGTACCTCTACTCAAATGCCTGGACATTCACCAGGCAGACTATATCCTAAGAGAACTCCATGAAGGGATTTGTGGTCTCCATACAAAAGGGCACTCCCTTGCCACCAAGATAGTACGAGCAGGATACTATTGGTCAAAACTTAGGGCTGACACCCTTGATTTCACTAGGAGGTGTAGGCGATGTCAGAAATTTGCGAACATCCCACAGACTTCCCCTAACAATCCACAACTTGACCTCCCCTTGGCCTTTCGCCTTGTGTGGAATAGACATACTGGGGCCTCTACCATAAGCCCCAAGAGAGGTAAAATTCCTACTGGTTGCCATTGATTACTTCAGTAAGTGGATAGAAGCAAAGCCATTACGAGAGATATCTGCAAGTGAGGTAGAAAGTTTCACTTGGAAACATCTTATATGCAGGTAGGGTCTCCCTTACGCCATTGTCACCGACAACAACACACAGTTCAAAGCTCATACCTACAAAGATTTCCTCACAAGGCTAGGTGTCAAACACCTTGTTACTTCTGTCGAACACCCTCATACCAATGGTCAGGTGGAGGCAGCCAACAGAATTATCCTTCGGGCCCTACGCATTAGACTTGACAAGTCTAAGGGTCTCTGAAAAGAGGAACTCCCCTGTATACTCTGGGCATATCATTGTTCACCTCAGACAACTACAAATGAAACTCCTTTCCGACTCACCTATGGCACAAACACCATGATCTCCATTGAAGTCGAAGAACCATCGACAAGGAGATTATTGTTCCAAGAATAGCATAATGAAGAAAACATGAGGGTCAAACTAGAAACAAAGGATGAAGTCCAAGACATGGCCAAAATTATAGAAGAGGCCACGAAGCTCCGAATATCCAGAAGATACAACACCAAGGTCTAACCTCGAACCTTCCAGTTGGGCGACCTTGTGTGTCAAGTCCGGGGTAAAGCCAGAAAAGACCTCGTGCGGGAAAGCTTGGACCCAACTTGGAAGGCCTATTTAGGATCATCACAAGCCTGGACAATGGTGCCTACAACCTACAAGAAATATATGGTAAAGTCATTCCAAGAACATGGAATGCTACCCATCTGAATTTCTACTTTAGTTAACCTATTGAAGACCGGATGGCGTACTCTTTTTCCTACTCGAGGTTTTAACGAGGCACATCTGAAGAATAAAAGGGAATATGTACTCAAAAGCTATATTGAATAAAAACGAATCTCCCTTTAAATTTTATCTACTTGTGTTAGCCTTGTAGGAACACAACAAAAACCTGGGATGAGCAGTTCCCTTTACTGAGGCTCGTCAAACCCAAGGTCTACCCTTGGTGAGTCTTGCTTCTCTAAAGGTTCGCATAACCCAAGGTCCAGCCTTGGCGAACTTCACCAAAATCCATGACGGATGTGTCACTGGTAATCTCCAAAGGTTCTTAAGTGGACCTCCAGCAAAATCTAGGACAACCTCCTGGTCGTTCTTCAAAGATTCATAAACCCAAGGTATACCATTTGGTAGACCTCCGTGTGCAAAGTTTCATAAACCCAAGGTCCACCCTTGGTAAGCCTCGACAAAGCCCTGGATGGACAACTCCCCTAGTACATAGCTCGACAAACCCCAGGTCCACCCTTGGGGAGTCTCCTCATTACTATGTTTTCCCCCACAGGGAAACTCCGGTACGCAAGGTCTACCCTTGACACACTTTATTATTCCTAACTTTATTATTGCATGAGTACAAGTTGGCAGAACAAAAATAGAAGGTCCACCCTTGGTGCACAAAACCCAAGACACACTCTTGGTATGCTCACTCCTTTGGAACCTCGACAAGCAGTGTTCAAGGATCAATTACTCACCCTCAAACAAGAGGCAAAACGAGACACTATCAGACTACAAGGTCTCATTTCCTACACTGCAAGAGCACCATTTAAGCTGCCAACCATTATTGTCACAAGAAGCCTATTACAAAGCAGTGCATAAATAAAAGACAAAAACAATCAAGGCAGAGAAGCATTCGTCAATGAAAGAAGAACATCTGTATTAAAATTAACGATTGTCAAGAATTACAAGGCCTTCAAGGCCCAAAGTCAACAAAACACAAAAAAACAAAGGTAGCCTAAATATTGGTCTCGTTGTCATGTTCCTCATTGGCACCCTCCTCCTCTACGGCAACAATCTCTTCTTCGTCAAGTAGAGTGTCGTCCTTCACATCCTTGAATGGGTTAAAGAGACCCAAGTCAAGGTCTTTAGAAAAGAACCCGACCTGCCCAACGACTTTCCAAAAGTCCTTTTCGTGTTGCTCCACCGCTTCCCTCTTGTAGATGGACAACTCCTCCTCAAGCTCCTTACTGGCAGCCTTCTCCTCATTCATTCGGGCCTCCAGGGTAGCCACCTTCTTGCCAAGTTCATCTCTATCGGCAACAACTTTGTTAACCTTGGTAGCCAGTTCCTTCTTCTCCATCAGAAAGGCCTTGCCACGACTTGTCAATTCATCACCATCCAACTGGGTGCATAATAGTTTGGACAAAACACCACTAACCTTGGCAAACAACTGGTAGTTAGACCTGACCACCTCATCAAGGGTGACAATGGCACCAGTCACCTTGGAGTGATCCACTCTCCAAACAATTGGAACAACATCCTTCAACTTGGCCACCTCACCCTCTAGTGGCCACTTATGTGGGACCTCCGTACACGTGTCAACCCTCCACGTCAGCTCTGCTATAGGAGCACAGGTGTCTACCCTTAGCAGCCAAGCCAATTGGGCCAACATGTTATCTTTAACTCTTATTTATTCAAATGTTATTGATAACATTGCAACCACCTTTTCAAATGATAGGTACTTAATTAGCTACAAGCCATCATATTATCTACAAGGTACAAATTATCTATAAGGTACACATTATTTGTAAGCTTAATTATCTATAACCTACAATTATCTGTTAGCCTTTATCTGCAGGTTAACTATCTACAAGGGCTCAAGGCCTTTATTCTATAAATACTAGGTTCCACCTAACCTTTAGACACACTGATAGTCATTCACACAACTCATTCATGTATACTTCATTTATATACTTATATATATGTTTTTCTCTATATATAATTAATGTACTTACTTGAGCGTCAGAGTCATTTCCTTTGTTTTGCAGGTCCCCCTTCTTAAAAAGGTTGACTCTTCATCCGACGTGTAGGATCTGGAAACCCATCGTAGTCATACTCACCTTAACGTGTGCCACTTCCAGATTTTGGTAAGAACAAATAACAATAAGCTCGGCCAGCAAAGAAGATGAAGTGCTGAAAGGGGAAGGAAAACCACCAATAAAGTTCTCGTTGAAGTCTCGAAAGATTCCTCCACCAGAACCAAGCTCAGCCTTCAACCATATAACCTGAGTAATAATCTTAGCCTTATGGGTGTGAATGGAAATAGAGAAAGACTAGAGAATGTTGAATTCTGTGATGGAGGAAAACATGGTCCCTTTTGAAAGATTACCTATTAGCGAAACAGCTGCATGAATTAACGAGAACAATGAGCTAATAGCGACAACCTTGACTCTAAATCTGGTATGTCCAAAGCTTAGTGGAAAAGCTGCAAATAGAGACTATAATACAACCCCGCTTCTGTAAGTTTTCATTGGAGTAACCGCCACACAAGAAACGACCTCGAGGGAGGGATCACTGGCTCCAAATCTTCTTACCCAATCAGAAGTGGAATTTGGAAGATTGAGAGCTTGAAAGGCAGTTTTTGAAGAAAGCCTGCCATCCTCGGATTCTATCAAAACTATATCCTCCACTGGCTCAAAAGGGATGATGATATTCTGAATTTCAGGCAATTTGTGGATAACATTGGAGGAATGTGCCAAGCACCATCTTGAATAAAGTTTGAGAATGAAGCCTTCAAAAGGTGATGAATGTTGCTGAGAATCTGCAAGATATCAACAATAGGCCTGGAAAGCCAATGATCAATCCAAAAATTGATGGAGTTACAATTTCCCAAGGACCAACAACTACTCCTCAAAGCAAAGTTAAAAAATTGTCCTACACCTGGCCAGATAGAGGACTTAGCATAATGCCCAACAGCCCGGTTATGCCTAACAAAAATCTGGCTTTAATTAAATTTGTCCACGTAGACCTCTGCTCCAAAACCTCCCAACTAAGCTTTAGAAGCGCGGCTTCATTGATAGCTCTCATAGAATGGATATTAAGACCTCCAATAGCAAAAGGAGTGCAAAGTTTATCCCAAGCAACTGTGACAATTTTCCTTTGGTAGCGTCTCATGACCAGATGTAGTGCTTGATTCTTCTGTCAACAGATTTAACAAGGGATAAAAGGCCAATTGTAGATTCCAAAGTTGTAAGAAATCATTCCATGAATGATGGAGGACACAAGCTACACTCTGCCCATGGGAGAATGAAGCATTCCCTTCCAAGAGGCAAGCTTAGATGTGATCCTGCCAGCAATAGGAAGCATGTGAGATTTCGTAGGCTTCCCACTGAATATCGGAACCCCCAGATGAGAGAAAGGTAGGGTACCCCCGGTAAACCCCAGCCAATTTCTTATGAACAACTTTCTAGAAGCATGCACAACACCAGCAAAGAATTTACATTTCTCCAAGCTAAGGAGTTGTCTAGAGGCAATACCAGGAGCGAACCCAGACTGGTTTAAGGGGGGACAATCACAAAAATATAAAATCCATCCAACAATTACATTATTACAAAATATAAAAAAATATTAATTTTGTCTCCTTAAAAAATTTCTTATTAATTTCATCCTGTAAAATTTTAACATGTTTTTTAAGATCCTTGGTGTTAACTTCATTAAACATTATGTTAAAGACTAATCTGATGTGGCCTACAGAATTACAAGTGGATTGTTACATTCATTTTTCTGTCTTCCATGCTCTTCTATCTAATATTTTATCTTAAGGAGTGCCACCTCTTGAAGAAAAGAGCTAAACATGGGTCTCCGATTTGGAGTTCTATCGTAAAATCAAGTTAGTGGATGGTGGTTTGGACTTCTGGTCAGAACCATGGGCTATTATGGAACCTATAGCTAACCTAGTCCCATAGATTGACATTCACGATGTTGGGCTCAAGATGAGGAATTGCGGGAGGAACGGAGCAATTCCGGTGAGAGCGATTCTGGTCCCTCATCACGATGAGATTGCGTTGAATGTGGATGGGAGTGGAAGGGAAGGGGCAACTCCTTTTTGGGTATTATGGACGAGTCGAGTTCACTGATATCCTCTATGCGGAGATTATGGCGCTACTACTCTGACTCCTATTTGACGGTTGGGTTAGTGAAGAGTACTCTGTGTATATAATCACCAGTTTAGGAATGAGATCTACCTCATCAACAAACTCATGGAAAAGGATTGGATTTGTACTTTGGAGCATACTCTGAGCGAAGAAAATCATGAAACATCGTTAACCAGACCTTTTGGTTGTCATTCATGAACCACCCCAATTACCGATGCCTAAGTTGCATTGTTATGCCCTCGGAACCATGTTTCCACGAGGGTTCTAATTTATTCCTGGTATGCTACTTTTTGCATTTTTCTCTCATTTGTAACAAAAAAAAAATAGTTTTTCTAAAGAACAGTGGTCAATACTTTAATCGTCAATACCTATATTTCATTAAGGATGTTAAATTTGTACTAACGGAATGATCAATTTGATCCTTTTTTAAAACATAAAAGACTAAAATAAAACTTTCTAAAAGATAAAAGATCAAATTAAATAAAATAAAATAAAATAAAAGATCAAATATTTCATTTGGCTTATTTTTAATCTATAGAAGATTTTACTCATCAGTGCTATTTTTTTTATCATCCTTAATCGTTAGTTAAGTTATTTAGTCAATGAAGTATATCATCATGCCTCAAAGGTCGAGCCTTCATCTAAGAACTATGCACCATAATGCTTCATTAGTCCGTTATTATAATGGTCCTTTGAAGTTACCAACTTCATGATCGTTAATTCGCTCAAAAATCATAGTCATTCAAGAGCTCTTTGATTCTCATTGCTACAAATTACCTAACTCCTAGGAAACCACCTGTGCAGGTATTCAACTTAGATTTAGTGGCCTCAATTTGTGCTTTATAATACCAAGACCATTCATTCGACATTTGGTATAAGCTTTATCTATATGCATATATTTCTATCACCTCATGCTTTCATTGACTTAAACATCAAAATTTTTACAAGTGGAACCACCTCACTCGTGTTCCACCGCACTACAAACAATCTTGGACCGACAACTACTTCTATAAACACCTAATTTAAATGCAACCCTACCTTACGAAGATACCTAGGATTAGAAATTGTGCAAATTATAAACTAGGATTTATATAAATGTACATTTACATTCTTTTCCATCTCATTTTCTTCTTACTCTTTGTTTCACATCATATCACTTATTTTTTTTCTCTTACCTCCTTCCACTTCAATCCATCTCATAATAGGGTGGGTGTTTATTATTTTCTTATCAAGTAATTTAAATTTTAATTAAAAAAAATGCTTGTAACCAACATTCAAGAGTTTTCAGTTAATAACAATGTTAAAAGGTATAACTCGATTCTTGACTGGAGAGTTTGAGTTTAAAGAGTTTGCCAAAGTCTATCTAAAAGAGTTTGAGAATTAGCACATTTTTTCTACCTCTAATCCTAAACTCTAAGTTTGACAACCTTGAAAAAAAATAATTATCCCAAAATAAGTGTTATGTTAATTTTTCAAGGTAATATTAATTATCTTTTTTTCATAAATATTCCTAATGAGTATCACTGTAACTTTTATGCAATAATAATTTTAGTTTTATAAAATTATTGTTCTCTTTCATATGTTTAATAACTTTCTTAGTTTATGTAAAAAAAAACTGATATGTAAGAAATAAAAAAATAAATAGAAAATAGTCTTAGTAACTGTTTTAATTTTTAAATTTGAGAGATGTAATTTTTTTAGTCACTAAAATTTAAAAATATTTTTTTTGGTCCTTGAATTTTTACAAATTACTTTTTTTAATCCTAACATAATAATTTGACACTTTATGACAACTTTTAATATTTTATGATGATTTTTTTAGCACTTTATACTAATGTTAAAATGCAAATTCAAACAACTAAAAATAAAAATTAATTTATAACATCTAAAAATCATCACAAAGTGTCAATTTATTATATTATATACTAAAAATAATTTGTCAAAATTCAGAGACCAAATTTTTTTTTAAAATTTTATGGACTAAAGGAAACACACTCCAAATTCAAGGACTAAAAAAATACTACTACTCTCAGTATTACACAACGTGACTTCTACAACCGTCCTTGAAATTCTTAAGTATCTTTTCCCGTGAAAAACTGCTCTCGGAGAAAAAAATGCATACCCGCATAATATTATGTATCCATTCACCATACCCGCATAAACGAATCATTCCAAGGGTGAGATACTAACTTAAATGGATAACACAAATTGGTTTGAAAATGCCTAACTAAGGTTTCATCGTGTCAAACGAGGAAACATCAGGGTCATGTACAGAGAAAAAGAAGCGGGAGGGAACCAAAGAATTATTCTGGAAGCTGCAAAAGCAGAAATAGAGCTAAAGAGAGTTCCATGCAATCCTGGCTCAACTCCGAGCCTCTCATAGATGAACTCGAGAAGCAGAAATCCAATCTTGCTAATGCTCAACAGGGTTCGAATGCATCAAAAACTGCCATTGAGGAGTTGGAATCCCAGCTAGAGATCATCCACAAGAGCATCAAATCCAAAAGAAATGATCAGCTCAAGACAATTGATGATCCAAGACATCCAAAATGCTTTGGATCACATGTGTATCGGCATGGAAAGGCTCAAACTTGAGGGAAAGAAAGAAAAGCAAACACTAGCAGCAAACCCTGCATCAAAGGAAGCAGACAGTTCAAACCTTGCAACTCACTCTTCAAGCTGTGCTATTGGAGTCGGGTACTGTGGAAAAATCTTCTGCCAAAGCTCTTAAACAGATCAAGCTTTCAGAAAATCACAGAGATGTTGTGCAGCTTACTAATGAAAACTACTATGCCCTAACAAGGAGAGCCAAATCAAAAATTTCACAGGCAAATGCACGTGTTTCTGTTTCCATGAAGCCAAAACATTCAGCTGAGGCTACCCGTGAGTTGGTGTGATCAAGATTGAAGATTTACTCCAGTAGATCATGGAGCATGAACAAAAGAAACACAATGGGGCAACGGTACACAGAAAGGAACGCAAAAGGCCAAGACATAATTGTTGAAGAGGAAGTGACAACTAAAATAACAAGTGCTTCACCCAAATCCTCTGCTGAAGAATCATTACCCAAGTCCAAAGGGGGAAAACTACAACAGTCCAGAAAATCAGGGAGTAACAATATGAAAACTAAAAAGAAAAAGTCATCCATTTTGTATAAAATGAGAAAATGTCTTCATGGAAGTTAAGGAAATCAGGTGGGTGACTCCACATATTCAATCAATAAAGCAACAATTAAGTTACAGACACCAAAATGCATTTAAATTTTTAATAAAGCTAATATCACTTAAATTCAAATCAACAAAAGTTGAGTTTTAGTGAATTGTTCTGTCTTGAGATTAACTGGCTGTCAGAAACACTTCTGATTGTGGGCAATAAAGGCAAAGAAAATCAGGGAAAGTGAGTTGGGAAGTCTCATTCTGAGATGTCTCAATCTGCCTGCTCTTTAACAAAAAAATCACCAGTTAACGGTTGATGATCAAAGAGTTTGACAGAAGAAAAAAAGTATGATGATATGAATGGCTCTATCACAACTTCACAATCTAGAAAGCATAAATTAAAAACATACACTATATCTGATGTTTTCATAACTAATGACAGAAAAATCAGAAATTGTTCAAAATTTAATTGACAAGTCCCCCATAAATATCTGATTTTTCAGACACATGAACCATTACAGCAAAAACTCTATTTGAACATTCTAGAATAAGCTTTTTTCTCTTGATCACATCTATCAGCAACCTGTATCCAAAAACAGCAATCAGAATAAATTTAACAAACCATTAAATAAATGGCATGTAAAATGATAAAAGAAAACAAAGGTGAAATGGCTGACCCTCCTCCTGGCAATGGCATACTCTTTTTTAATACCTCCTGCAGAACAGAGCAGCAAGTGGATTAGGCTTTATTACAAATACCATAGGTTAACTTTGCAACACCAGTAAACTTTAAATATCCAAGAGTCATGGTCTAATGATTAATAGGATCTATATACTTCTGTTTCACATTGTCATATAGCATCGAAAATCATAATTTTTTTAATGTAAACATTAATTCCATTCACACTGATATTTCATATTTTCCTTTCAAGAGATTTCAGAATTCAGACTCAAATGATTGCGGAAAATGTGATTCAGAGGATTCATTTGCCCAAACAGGATGATTTTATAATACTGAAAACTGAAAGGGACAAAAGACAGACATAATGAAATGGAAGGAGTAATTTATTAGCCAGAATAAAAACTACACAAATGATCTCATTTTAGCATTGTATCGTATTATCATGGACAACTTCAAACCTGATAAGACAAAACAATGATCCTAAATGAGAAAAATCTCCTCAATCCAAACAACTCCATCAAGAACCCAGGATATTCGCAACTCAACAATATCTTCCCCCATGAAGAAAAAGAAATCCATTGATTTAAGAAAAACAATTTCTACAAAGCATGCATGCATGACATGAGCTCAAGCCAGGAATGAAAATAAAACTCAGAATTTATGTAGACAACTACCATCATTCGGCTCCAACTCTAACGCTTTCTTGAAACTTTCAACAGCAGCATCTAGGTCGTTGAGTAACATATATGCCTGAGATTAAGCAAACAAAACATATACAACAAATCACCAGAATACATGACAATGTTCAGCTTTCAGAGTACATGAACAATATATCCCCTATGTAGTTGGCACTAAAAGGTACAACAATTCACATAAGCAAACAGAACAAGGACGCACACACAGTTCGGACACCTAATGGCTTAGGCCTAATCAAAATTAGCATAAAACAAAATAGAAATATAGGAAGTGGAAAGCACCATCAGACCATCCTAAATCCAAAAGTACAATGACAGATTAAAACAGTTTACAGAGCATACAATTCAGTAGCCAGTATCAAGCACTTCCATCATCATCCTACTTTCTTCATTGGAAGATGTCAACTAACCTGGCCTTTGCGAAACAGAGCTTTCGCATTATCTCCATCATGCATCGCAAAGTCTGAATCCAGTAATGCTCCTTGTAGATCACCTAATTTCAATTTACAAGCCTAAAAATTCAAACAAAAGTACTCTGGCCATTAGTGTAAGATACCTGATCAAAGAAACTAAGATCACTGTGTAAAATAAGAATACAACATAAGTTATAACAGCAAAAGAGCAAAAATAAAAAATAAAAAAGCTTATTAAAGGCTTCCTCTATGATTCTAGCAGATCAAGTCATAGCCATAGGTAAGCAATAATTAAAACACATTTTCATGGTTATATCTATTATCTCCATTCTCTTATCCTCCACAATCTGAATCTGACCCTGAGAGTAAGTTTTCTGGTAAAATCACATGCATGATTCTAATAAAACAATCATGTGCAAAGCGATGATCTGATCCTCAAGTTAACAATCAATCATCAAGTCAGCTTGTTATAATTGAATAAACATCATTAATGATTCCCTAAAAAGTATAATAATGCAGATGCTAGAGATATAAAATCATGGCCAAGTCTCTACCTAAACAACTAGAGCTTTTTGCATAGCTTGTCCTTGACAATAAACGTTTTAGCCTTAGCAACTGATGGCAGAAGAATCGGTTACTTACAGAACTGTTTGTAAAGATTTGAGATTTTGTCTTTCTCAAAGCAGCGCTGTTCTCTGCTAAGTCAGAAAAGAAAAAAAAGAATGAAGATGTGAGATAGTAAGGAAGTAATCAATGTAGTTCAACAAAAGAGCAAGAAACTAAAGAGTTTGACCTTGGTCAATGTCCTCCTTCTCCCAACACACATCCAAATAGCGCAAAGCTTTGCGATACTTTCTGAGGGCCATCTTATAATCTTGCTTCTGTTTGTAAGAAAGAAGCAAATAAGGCTCAAACATTAGATTCAATTTCTATGCACTATCAGTCTGAAAATTTTTATATACTGAGGGATCAGGTGACAATGTAGAGTGCATAGACTATTTTCTTAAAACAATTTGTGATTGAATAACAATGCAAAGTGCATAGACTATTTTTTCAAAACATTGCACTATACTATATCACAAATTACAATCTTCATAAGAAAAAACCTTCAACCTTATACTGCTCATTTCCAAGGGTTTTGATAGCGTCCACAGCACTCATCCACCAAAAAAGTTCATTGGGTTTGACATCGAGATCAGCGGGCCAATCGGAATAGGTGTCACCATCCTTAAAGAAGTTAACAACTCCATCATCTTCCCCTTCACCAATTTCCCCGCAATCAACTACCACAACATCCTGAGTGGGACGGTCATTCTCCCCGGTAACAACGTGTTCCGCAGAGCGAACAATGCCCATTCCTTTCAGAACTTTCCCAAACACGACGTGCTTTCCGTCCAAGTGAGGAGTGCGCGTGGTGGTGATGAAGAACTGGGAGCCATTGGTGTTGGGTCCCGCATTGGCCATGGAAAGCATCCCCTTCCGCTCGTGCTTCATCTCCAAGTTCTCGTCCTCGAACTTGGCGCCGTAGATTGATTCCCCACCGGTGCCATCCCCGGCGGAGATGTCGCCGCCCTGGATCATGAACCCTTTGATCACGCGGTGGAAACACATGCCCTGCAATAATTAAAAGACGCCAAAAAAATCTTAGAATGTGGATTTTTGACCTAACTCAACCATACAAAACCGGCTAGTAAGATTATTATTTCCTTAACAGGATTCTCGTAATTTTGATGATAACAAATGTATTAAAGTTTAGCATAGAATTAATGAATGACCTTGTAGTGGAGGGGGACGCCAGTGTTGGGGCCGATGCCCTTTTCGCCGGTGCAGAGGGCGCGGAAATTCTCGGCGGTTTTGGGAACGACGTCGTGGAAGAGCTCGACGACGATCCTTCCCTCTAACTCGCCGCCGATGCTGACGTCGAGGAAGCATCTAGGGTTCACCATTTTCGGGAAAGCGAAGAGAGAGAGATTGCAGTGAAGAGGAGGAAGAAGAAGGTGTGGACTGTGGAGTGCAAAACCCTAATCCCGCTTTCTAATTTCAAACTCCTTTGTTTTCGTGCCGCTAGCGACAAAACCTCTACGGTTAGCCTATACACGTGTCACTGATCGCGCCTTTTCTTTTTCCTTTGCCTGCACCAGAATACGGAGAAACAAAAATACTTCAGGGTCCGTTCGATACACATGTCACTGATCGTGCCTTTTCTTTTTCCTTTGCCTGCACCAGAATACGGAGAAACAAAAATACTTCAGGGTCCGTTTTTTTTTTTTTTTTTTTGTTTAAAAAATGAAAGAAAGATAAGGTGTTTTGGGTAAAATATTTGAATTAAAATATATTTTAGAGGTGTCTTAAATATATTAAGTTTAATTAAATCAAAAACTAAATTCAATTAACTATTATCAACAATTAGTGCTAACATAGGATATAACTCAATTGATAATATATATTGAAAGAAAATCCGTGTTTAATTTTCGTAAAATATATTAGGATTAATTATTAGAGATGAATGATAAGCTTTAATGTAAAGTCTTTGATTTTAGATTAGTCTGATAGTCAATTCAATGAATGAAATATCTCATGGTTCTATTGAAAAACTATAGATTCTAGTTGTGGTGATTATAAAAAAAAATAATACTAATTAATTTAGTTATTAGTGACATTATCTTCCTTTTTCCACGTATTTTTAGGAAAAAAATATTCATGAAACAAATACGGCACCTTTGTTACAAAAATAAAATAACTAATCCATATATGATATATTTTATTCATAAAGAGACATAATTTTACATTTAATCAATATTTAATCTCCATAAAAAAAAAAGCATAAAAAATGTATTCTCATATCACAAAAATCTCTCTTCGTAAATAAAAATTTAGATATACCCTCCTTACATCCACAATTTCAGACTACCCTCTCTCCTCCCTTATTGTTACATGCAATAATTATTTTTTCTTTCCCACAAATTTTGTTCATCCATGTTGCGCCAATTTCATATGTACTCTTGTTACATGTTTTTCCAACTTTTGGCATCTCTTGTGCATATCATGTGTTGTTAATAAATAAAAGTTTTTTTTTGTGTTAAAAAAAATATGACTTATCTTCTGCTGGAAGTGGATGAACTATTGAACTTAATATACCCAAATGTTTTGGAAGAAATTGGTACGAGACCATCTCAAGTGGCTTATAAAAAAACATAATATATATGACTTATCTGTAATATATTTATATTATTTAATTACTTTAATAATAAAGATTTTTCAGTAATTATAATATATATTTTTAGGAAAAAATATCAACCAAACACATATTTTAATTATTCCTAATCATTTTAATAATTAACCAAAAATATTTTTAAAATTATCCAGAAATAATATTTACATATTTTACTCTCAAGAATAATATTTTCAAAACTAGAAAATTATGCGTAAAATAAACATTCTCTTACACTTTGTTGCTTAAACTAGAGTAATAATTATGTGTTGCGCGAATATTGAGTTTACAATTTACAATTTTTATATTATAATGATTTTTTTATATATTTCTTAATATTTTTAAATTTTATATAATTTTATATTAATAGAATCGTAAGTAATATATTAACATTGTTATGAATATTGGTATATATATATATATAAAACTAAGTTTATACATTTTATAATTTAGATTTATATAACTTTTTATTTAAAATATTATTTTTATAAATATAATTACATTTATATATAACATAGTTATATGCATAATTGAATAAGAGTTATTATAATATTTTATATTACATTTTATAATTATTTGTTTTCCTTTAAAAATTATGTTTTCATCCTTAAAAATATAAGTAAAAGAGATTTATATATTACAATAAAAAAATGATGAATGCAAAGAAAATATCATACTTCTATACCTATATGATAGCATACTGTGACACTTAGGTCATGATGGGGACAATACAAAAATAATTGACAAATGTAGTGGTCACCAAAATTTTACTTTTAGAAAACATATTAGTGCATTGTCCAGAATATGAAAAATACACGTGATTATTTATGTGGAATCTCTGTACATGTGTCAACCTTCTACATCAGTTTTGTTATAGGAGCCCAAATGCACTCCCCTCAGCAACCAGGTTGTTACTCTCAACAGGATATCTCTAAGCTTATTTATTCAAATATTATTGATAATGCTGCAACCACATTTCAACTAATAGGTACTTAATTACCTACAAGCTACAAATTATCTACAATGTACGAATTATCTACAACCGGCAATTATCTATTAGCCTTATCTAGAGGTTAATTATTTACAAAAGTCCAAGGCCTACGCTCCACACTATACTACAGGTTTCATCTAACCTTTTAATATAATCTTATTCACGGTGAACACACCTGAATACATTCACTCTCTTACTCAATCACGTATACTTGAGCACTCATATACCCAAACATATGTTTTTCTCTTTATACAATTGATGTACTTACTTGAGTGTCTGAGTCTTTTCCTTTGTTTTGCAGGTCCCCCCTCTTAACAAGGCCGACTTATCGTCTGACGTGTAGAGTCTGGAACCCACTTGAACTGCGTCCACCCTTACGCATGACACTTCCTGATTTTGGTGAGAACACTTGGTGCCCACTGTGTGGCCGCGATAAAACTTACCCTGCAGCCTTGCATACTCCATCAATCTACCAAATCACATTCTTCGTTAATCCACCAATGGTCAGTAAGTGCTCTAGCCTTAGGCGCCACACTCTCATTAACACTTCCAACCCTCCCCAGACAACCATGACCAATGCAGACACTATTCATCAACCCCAAAACCGCATTGCGGAGATGAATGACATCATAAAGAAGAACTCTGAAGGCTGAAGGCTAATCACAATCAGTTGAAAGCTAGAATGAGACACCCCCAAGTTGATGAGCACTTGCCTCTCATAGGGAACGAGCATACCCAAGGGGAATCACCCCCAACACACTTTCAACCTTTAAGGCGGTCCAGCTTATCACAAATATACCGTCCAGGAGGGCGGAAAACACGTCGACATCTCTTTTTCTATCGTATCAAGGAGGTCAATCTACCCTCAAGTTGGAAATCTCTCCACCTAGAGTGGTATGACAACACCACTGATCCTGATGAGCACTTAGATGCATTTCTCTTCCAGGCTAATCTATACACAAATAACGATGCAGTATTGTGTCGGGTGTTCCCTATATCTCTCAAGGGAGCAGCCCTTACATGGTACAGTGGACGTCCTTCGAGGTCCATCGATAGTTTAGATACCCTTGTCAGCAGATTCAGTGCACAGTACGCAACCAGCCAGTCTCACAGGCTGACCTCTACTATGCTAGCCAGTCAGTGACAAACATATGATGAGCCTCTTCAGAGATTCATGGATCGATTTGGACGAATAGTCATCCAAATTCGGAACCTTAATCTTGAAGTTGCGCTACATTTATGATGTTAGCCTTGCGTCCAGGCAAGTTCGTGGACAATTTATGCAAGAAACCACCTTCTAGCATCGACGAATTACACGAACGAGCCAAGGGCTATATTTAGATGGAAGAAATGTTCAAATTTTGGAATGAGGTCAGACAAGCCAGATAGAAGCGAGACAAGTAGGAAGGAGCAACTAAGACTGACCCACATAGATCAGACAAAAAACACAAGTCGGACAAGTGCCAACCTCTCCTGAAAGGACCCGGATATGAGCACTATACTCCCTTGACAATCAATCGGGCCACCATCATGGAGGAAGCCTTCAACACAAAGGTACAGGAGAAATTAACATCACCATTGTCTCTCAAGCTAGGGGCAGACCCGAACAAGTACTGTAGATATCATCGCAGTGGTGGCCATAACACTGAAGAATGTTGGGCCCTGAAAGACAAAATTGAGGAGCTTATACAGGCAGGATATTTATCCCGGTTTGTAAAAAGGCCTAATAACCACCCTACAAGAACCAGACCTGGAGGATTCCAAGAAGACTAGCCCAAAAACCAAGAAGCTAATAGGGCAATACCAGCCTAGACGCGAGACTTAACCTCCACAAGAAAGGATACATGAACCTGCGCAGCAAATTGGAGGTGTGATCAATACCATTGTAGGCAAATTCTCCTATGGAGGATCGTCTAGCCAATCATGGAAACGACACCTTCATGCTATTAGGGACATCAACATTAAATGCGTCAATGTTCCATCACCAAGGAGCCTTCCTCCCGTCACATTTACAGACAGAGAGTTCAAGGGCATCAACCCTGTTAACCAGGATGATCCCATGGTGATTTTTGTCGTGATCGCCAACTTTATGGTATCAAGGGTCCTCATCGATAAGGTTAGTTACGTAGACATCTTGTATTGGAAGACTTTCCAGAGGCTCGAAGTTTCCCGAACATGATCCACCCTCACCCTGGACCCCTCATTGGCTTTGCAGGGGAAAGGGTAGAAACCAGAGGTTACGTTTGAAAATAGTATGAACAACACACAAGTACCAAGAAATGGGGTGAATTGGTTGATCTTGGTCTTTTTTAAAAAATGCTTTAAACAATCAGAGTAATCAAGATCATATCACAAACAGTCCACGAAATCTCCAACCAATCAAACATCACTGCTCAAGAATGCAATCAACAAAAACTTTTATTGTTGAATAAGAAATGTTGCTCCAATGAATGACAAGTTATAACAGCAAGAAAAGATTAGAAAGAAGTAGTCAATACAAGGATTTATATTGGTTCACTTTTCACCCTTGAGAAGTTACATCCAGTTACAAGCTTTTTAACAACCACTCTTAATCACACCTAGATTAAGAATGAGACTTCTAACACACTTAGTGTTGGATATAGGGGGAGCAACAAGAAGAATGAAGCCCATGACTTAGAAGAATGTTTTGAGCTTTCACATGCTTTGAAGATTGTAAATCAAATAAAGTGTAGGAAGAGCCAATCTTTTGATCCTTGCATTGCATGCACATAATCATTAACATGCTTAAATCTTTTCATTAAAATATCAAAGCTTCTCACTATTTGAAATAAGGATTTAATTGAGTAATGTTTTTAGAAAAACATAATTTCACTATTTTAATCGATTACACAGTGGATTAATTGATTATTTGGTTCGTATTTGAAACTGGAAAAGCTTTGATGAACACTTTAATCGATTACACAACTCCTGTAATCGATTACATAGTGTAAAATGGATTTTGTGCATTGCTGTGATAATCAATTACCATTATTCATAATCTATTACATAAGCTATTTGAAAAAGCTTGCTTCACTGCTTTAATCGATTACCATAAAATGTAATAAATTACACAAGCTGTTTCTGAAATAAAACTTTTTTGTTTTAATCGATTACAGCTCGGGTTAATCGATTATTTTGTTCGTTGTGAAACCCAAAATGAAGCCTTGAACACTTTAATCGATTAAGTGACAATTTAATCGATTACATAAGCTATTTTAATCGATTATTTGGCGCGTGTAATTGATTACAGGTTGTTACCAAAGTTGTTATAAATAGAAAGAAGGCTTGGCTTGAATCAAGACTTGAACACTTCGAATTTTCTGAATATACACAAGCCTTCTAAGAGTTTGAAAGTGATTTTCTGGGTTAAATAAGCTTTTGTCCCACTCTTTAATCTTCATGGGTATTGAATGATTTCTTGGGCAAGAGATTTCAAAGGAATGATGGAGAGCATGTTCTAAAATTCTTTTTCTGCATTCAACTCTGATTGGTAACTCATATGCATTCATATTTCATTGGATCATCAGGTTATTTCTCTCCATAATCATTGGTTGTATATTCGTTTTGTATTGTTTGTTATTTGATGCTATTGTAAAGGGGTTCTTTAAAGCTTGTGCTAGAGTAGTGTTATCTAGTTCTTGCTCATTAGAAGTCTAATAGGGTTTTAGATTTCTATTTTTTATCTAGTGTTGATAAAGAGAGTTTGTTGTAAAGCTTGTAAGAACATGAATTTATAATAGTGGAACTCTAATCTAGTGTTGATTAGAAGAAACTGGATGTAGCTTCTTTTGAGAAGTGAACCAGTATAAATTCTTGTGTTGCTTTTCTATTCCTTCGTCTTTATCAGTTATCTTACTCATTTTGTTCTTGGCATCATTATCATTACTCAACAAGTTCTGTTTTGAGCTATTGGTTTCTTAGGCTGAGTGATTTGATTGATTAAAAGTATTCTTGGTTTAAGAGTGATGAAGATCCTTTAACTCTGATTTTATTAACAATTTTTTTATACCAAGATCAAACCAATTCACCCCTTCTTGGTTATTGTGGGTATTCCTATTGCTTTCACTTAGAATCTCTATGATCAAGACATAGAGAACACCTATCCCTACTATTTCCTCTAGGAACACCTATCCTATAAAAGCCTTAAGAAACCTATTGCTATTAATACACAAAAAGAAACTCAAAAGAATTTACAACAAAGTGTGAATAAAGAAACCACCTGATGATCCAGTAATGATGTATACAAATGATTTACCAAACTTGAAGTAAAAGGTGGAAGAAGTTACTTCATAACTTGCTTTTCACAACTTCTTTTGAAAGCTTGCCCAAGAAGAAACCCTCCTTTGAAATCTTTGAATCTTGAGGATTCGTAGGACTTAGCAGTGTTTAGCACTTGGAATCTTTTCTTGCTTCAGAAAGCTAATGAAAATACTTTGTAATTTTGTTCTTGTTGTTTTTCAAAATACCTAACAACTATTTATAAAAAAAACCGTTGTAACTGTTAGTAATCGATTAATTCACTAATGTAATCGATTAAAATTACTTATGTAATCGATTATATAGTCATTTAATCGATTAAAGTGTTCTTGAACTTTCTGTAAAAGATTTATGATCAATGTAATTTATTATTTCGTACTGTAATCGATTATCACAAGAAGTCTTTGTTTCAAAACGTGCTAAGTAAACGATTACCACCATATCGTAATTGATTATCACAGGAAGACTTATTTTATTATTGTGTAGTGTAATTGATTACCATATTGTTGTAATCGATTAAAGTGTTCTTCAAAGCTTAAGTAATAGATTACCATATCCTGGTAATCGATTAAAGCAGTGCGAAATAGTTTTTTTCCAAAACTTAAACATTGAACACTTGGCTTTTTATGAAATCATTAAAAGAAAAGCTTTTTCACAAAACTTATGCTTTTAAGAAAACCATGAATGCAAAACTCTGAATGATGTTTATGTAATGCAATGGATCATAGGATGGAACATTTAGACATGTAAAGATTACATATGCATTAAATTGAATAGGCATGTAAAAGCTAAAATTCATCCATGTCTAAGAGCCTCAGCATCTTGATCCTCTCAAGCTCTCCCTGTATCTAACAACGTGGACCTCGTGACCACATTTGGTCAAGGCTCACTCTCGAGGAGTTTCACCATCAGGTATCTAATTGTCTATGCCGACACTTCTTATTTTGCTTTAATTGGCAGGAAAACATTGAACAAGCTTGGACCTATCATATCGACACCTCACCTGAAGATGAAGTTCCCTACTATGACAGGAAAAATAGTTACTGTCAAGGCAAGCACGACTATGCTATGCATAAAGTCTTAAAGCATCACCATATCCTCCCACCAGGAAGCCTGGAAAATACCACCCCACGTCAGGGGTACTAGCCAAGTCATGAGCATAGACAAAGGTCCACCCTTCACACCCTAACTATTTACACAACTCACCAGGATGACACATTTAACGTTATGATACCCCTGATGCATGGCGCGGTTAGCGACAGACGTTTGGCAGGTTCACGTTGGTAGCGTGGCTATGGCGCGAGTAGCGTCAATTGGCCGAGAGGTTGGCGCGGGTAGCGCCAAGCGTGGCGCGGGTCGAGCCATAAGTGCCCTGAAAAACTATTTCCCTCGGGTTTTTCACGCGGTCCGCGCCAAGGACAGCGCGGATAGCGCCAAATTGGTCGAGGGGGGTTGGAGCGGATGGCGCCACAGGTTCGGGAAGTTGACGCTGATGGTGCGGGAATGGCGCTGTTAGCGCCGGAACACAGCCATTGCGGCACGGTTGGCGCCAGAGGTGGCGCGGATCGCGCCAGACCTCGGGCAGGCCCAGTATAAAAGGGCTAAAACGCGAAAACTGAGGGAGAAAATAGTTTTCTTCCTCCTCCAGCCCCAAACCTCCATTGATGCTGGTCCCAAGCTTCCTAGGACCTTATATCCTGGCCTAAATACCTCCCAATGACCTTTGATTATGAGAGAAACCCTTTGAGAGCTTGAATCCTTCATCCCTTCTCTTAAAACCCCTTGAGAGTGAGAGTTGCTTTCTTAAGAGAAAAGCTCAGAGAACTTGAGAGTGGCGAAGACCCAAGGCTTGAAACGGACACCAGAGCTCAAGGAAGCTGTCCTGCAGCCTTTCTGGTCGCTACCGAGGTAAGAAACTCGAGTTTCCTCGGTTAAGTTGGGATTTGGGGTTTTTTTGTGAATAGTGACCCATATGAGTTGGGGCTAGAATTAGACCAGGGTCCTGTAGAGAAACTTGCTTAGAGCGAGGAAGTGATGAAGGATTAGCTTTCAGAATTTGAATTGGTGAACTTTGAATCTTGGCTCTGTGTTATGCATGTGTGGCTTGTGTGATAAGTCACCTGTTGGTTATCTGACATGTTAGAGCCTTGATTGTGATTGAATGGAGCCTGAGAGGCTAGTTGAACGGTGCCTTGGGTGAGGTTTAGACCGTTCCAGTGATAATTGAATTATGAGGCTGATATGAGCTTTTGCTCAGATATGTGTTTGCATTGAGTCTGTGAGGACTCAGAGGTTTGGTATTCAGCCTCAGTGGACCCTGTATGGTCTGTGAGAAGCCTGGTGAAGGCTTGATTTGATTGAACCCTAGGATAGGGGACTTTTGATATGTTATGTTCTGTGATTGAATGCTTGTTGGATTGGGTTTGATATGAATTTATATGCCTGGATTAGGGCTTGACACTAAAGGTGTCAGTGGTGGGAGCCACAGAGCAGGGACAGGATCGCAGAGTGAGACCTTGCCAGGTAAGTTCAGTGTCCTTGGGGATGATTTCCCATCTTGTGTTCCACACCACACTCCGGGGGAGTGGTGATCATTTCATGATGCATGCATTGGTAGTTGCATTCTCATAATGATATGTGTGCATTTGTGATTGATGAATATGTGCTGGTTATATGAATTGTTATAAGGCATTGAGGGTTCTCTGCCATGTATCTTTGTGTTGAGGGTTCTCCGCCAGGCATTGAGGGTTCTCTGCCATGTGTACATGCGTTGAGGGTTCTCCGCCAGGCATTGAGGGTTCTCTGCCATGTGTATAGGGCAGATAGTTGCTCCATGTTGTTATGAGGGCCAGGCCAGTGAGTCAGATTGTGTGTGACTGTTTGAATGTTTGTATCATGGAGAGTAGGCCAGGGTGGAGGAGATCCCTCCCCGAACCCTAAGCTTACTGAGATGTGTATCTCACTCCGTGGGGGATTTATGATTTCAGGTGACTCTTCCGGACGAAGAGAGCAGTCTCAGGGCAGGAGGCCCCAGTAGAGACTTGGGCTGCTGACTGAAGAGCAGCAGGGAGAGCTGAAGGCTCAGTTTTGTTTTGATTATGTTTTGTACCCTTCATGAGGGATGGTGTGTGTACACCTGAGATGTATAGTTCTGTATACCCTCGGTGAGGGCTGTTATTCTTTTGTACCACCACGGTGTGGTAATGAAACTGATGTAGATATGTACAGAACTGTTGATGATATGTGATGAGACATTTCCCTGAGTATATTGTGTAATATTTATTTATCTGCCTATTTGTGCATGTATCTGTCTATATGTGTATGATGTATAAGAAATTGGATCAGCAGTGGTGTGGAAATATATGTCTTGTGTGTATATTCTCTGTGATGTGTTTTATTCCATACATAATGAATCAAGAAAAGCGATTTTGTGCTTCCGCTGAGTTTTTGAATAATGATTTAAGCGCTTAACTGATATTATTAATGATAACGCACCGGAGGCCTACGGGGTGTTACAAACGTGGATCCACGCGATGACACCATAGGTAGGGGACTGAAGCCTGTTGAAGAACTTGTCAAGCTATGGCTCGAACCCAAACTGGGGCAATGCACACAGCTTAGTAAAGACCTCACCAATCATGAGCAAAGACACATAGCCGACATCCTTCTCAAAAACACAGATCTATTTGCTTAGCAACCATCCGATATGTGTAACGCCTCTCTTAACTCTCTCGTGCTTGGTTTATTTTAGATAAAATATTGTGTCCGCTTTAAATTAGTTATAATTTTTTCACAAAATTCTTTTCGCTTTGCTTGCTAAATTTACGATTTGTCAGTAACATAAACGATTTTCCTCACCACGGTTCATGCAAATAAAATTCGTTAATACATATTGAATTGTTAAACAGTCTAAGTACAGTCCAAATAGTTTTATACAGACAGCTTAACACAGCGTGGCACCACATACAGATAAACAGGAAATCACAAGCACAGTACATCCAGCTTCTTCATTAATTCTTCCTCCAGTTTCCATAGCTTACTGATCCTCTGCTCGCCCAAATAAGTTGGGGTCATCACAGGTGTCAAACCACAGACACAACTCGGG
>PYAF01002802.1:28264-42929 GCA_007407185.1 Glycine tomentella | reverse complement strand
ATCCTTAAAGCCAAATTTACACAATTTTTCTTTTATGACATGTAACACTTAATTTTATTTTCCTATTGGTCCAATTTGCTTCTAATTATGAAAATTATCAAACTAACTCCTTTAAAACACTTGTCCCTTTCATAATTAAGAGAAAATTCTCTAGATCATGTTCATACTTGTCTGATAATTTTCTGATACCTAGGGTAGTTTAGATTAAGCTCTTTTCATCCTATCTTTCAAAATTTGTAGAAATTCCATTTTAGGGTTCTCTACCCTCAACCTTGCTGATAATTTGTTGTCTAAGGGTATTTTATCCTATGCTCAGGTTCCCATTAATTTCTGAGGCCATCTTGGTCAGTTTTTGACCTAGGAACATTTTGGTAATTTTGCCACTGACCCTATGGGCAAAATCGTCATTTCTGAAAATATTCTGGGAAACTCTGTAATTGTTACCCTAAGGGTGTTTAAATCATGTTTCAAACATCCTAGAGTACTTATAGAATTTTCTCCTTAAGATACTCTGCTAAGATGCCTAGGGGTATTTTGGTCATTTCTAAGATGTCCAGGGGCATTTCCGTCATTTTTCTAAATTCTTCTGTACTGCCTTCAATTAATATTTTACCCCTGTAATTAACTGTGATTCCTAAATTTCGGGGTGTTACAATATGTTAGGCATTAATTGAAAATACAATGAACGCTAATCAAACAAACCAAGAGGGCGGTGAATTGGTTTATATCTAGGTTTCAAAATTTTGTACTCAAAACAATTTGCGGAATTTAATATATGGATCGTATCACTTAAAACTTTGTAAGTACAAAATCTTTCTTTCAACCAATATCACCTTTAGAATTCAAGTAAAGTCAAAAAACAAATCTTGTTGATAATTTCTTGATCAACCAAATTAAGCAATGAGAGAAAAACATAATTAGAATAAAGAACACACCAATTTATATTGGTTCACCTCACAACCTTGGAGGCTACATCTAGTTGCTTCCAACCCACACTAGGTTAGAGTTATTACCATATCAAAGAATCTTTTACAAGCAATTTACAAGTGATCTCTTTATCAACACTAGACAAAGATATAGATTCTAAATACCAATCACCAAGAAACTGAGAACCCTACTCAGAGTCTCAACCACTAGAGAAACGTACTCTAGCATGGTTGAAAAGGTTCACAATGATATATCACAAAACAATTGAAATTGTTAAAACATCAAAAAGAAAGGTTCAAGATAAACACAACCTGAGATCCTTCATGTATGAATGAATGAAATGAAATGTTGTTACCACACTCTCAGGTTGCAAAGATTAATAGCTCAGAATCACAATCTTGAAATCCTTCTTTTTCTAAAACATTTTCTCTAAGAAACTCAGAAATCTTGATCACACAAGATGTTGTTTGAACTCAAAGAAACACAGAACTTTTGGACACTTATGAAAGCTTAGAAACTTATGGGTTAATCTCTCATATATTGTGTAATTCGTAATATGTCTATTTATAAGAAAAAGACTCACTAAGCTTTATAAAAAAACAAAATTAACTATTTGTAATCGATTAATCCGTAGGTGTAATCGATTAAATTGCCATGTGTAATCGATTAATTTAACCAAATAATCAATTAAATTGTTCAACAGCTTTCTGGAAATGTTTCATGAACAAAATAATCAATTAATCCGTATGGTAATCGTTTAAAGCAGCAGCTTAGAAAAGATTAAAACACTTATGTAATCGATTACAATTCATGGTAATCGATTAACACATAACATTATGATATCCAGAAACAGACTATGTAATCGATTACAAAAATTGGTAATCGATTAAGTTAGCAATGCATAATTTTCTTTTAACACTATGTAATCGATTACTAGAAATGGTAATGGATTAATCCAATAGTGAAGGCTTTTAGTTAACACTAATTTAATTGATTACAAGTAGTGGAAATCGATTAAATTGTTCTTCAAAGCTTTTCCAGATCAAAAATGAAGCAAATAATCGATTAACCTGTGGTGTAATCGATTAACACAATAAGATATGCATTTTTTTCAAAACATTGCCTATTTAGTTCTTTTCAAAAGATTGCTTTCAATATTTTGATGAAAATATTTAAGTATTTAAATGATTTAATGCATGCAATGCTAGGATCAACAGATTAGCTTCTTAACACTTCTTTTTGAGTTACAATCTTCATGGCATGTGAAAAAGCTCAAAATACTTCTTCCAAGTCCTAAGCTTCAATCTTTTTTATGCTCCCCCTATATCCAACAATCTCCCCCTTTTTGGCTTTGAACATGCCAAATATTGATTGATCCTGTGTTAAAGATTTGAAGTGCTTTGAGGGATGAAAAAGATAGAAGTCTTGAACTTTGTTTGAACTTTGTTTACCTGAAAAACAACTTAACCTTTTTGACAAGAACAAGTGTTAAGATATTTGTTTCCATAAACATTTAATCATTTACTTTTATTAGATTTGCTCCCCCTGACTTAGTTTTCTCCTTTGATAATTTCAAGATACATTAATTTGTAAAAAAAAAAAAAAAACAAAACAGAGTACAACAGAGAGCAAAACAAAGTTTCATTTTTGTTAATACAATCAATTTTTCTCCCCCTATTTGGCTTATCAAAGACAAAAATATAGCATAGCAACCAATGAAAGGAGAGAAAAAAAAGAAAAAACAAACTTCATTAATTCAAAGGAAAAAAAACATTACATGATCAGAAAAAATAACAGAAAACAGGGGAAAGCAATAACATGAAGAACAAGAAGCCTAGACTAATTTGTCAAAGTCATCTAGAACAAGCCTAGCTTCTATGTTTTCAAGCCTAGATTTCGTCTCCTCTAAGGATGAATTAGTCTCTGCCCTGTGCTCATGATGTAGTGATAATAAGGCATCCATCTTTTGAATCATTAGAGATTCAAATTGACTGTAAGATGGTTGAGCACGGCCAATATCTTTAGTATCTCCTCCTCCTTCTTCTTCAGCAACATCTTCTTGTTATTCTTCAGCAGGAAGTTGTTGTCCAGCCATTTGCCAGCCATAAGGGGTCTTGACCATCCCCAGCTTAGTAAGATGCTTCTCTTTGATGAGGCTGTTGCTTGAATTTATGTGATCAACAACCTCATTAGAGACATCTATATTGAAATAATCAATGAATTTGGACACAAGAATAGCATATGGAAAGTGATAGTTCACCAGCCTTTTAGCCTTAAGCATAATCTCTTAAAAAATGAGGATCCAGTTCATTTGAATGGTGTTTTTCATGCCATACACAAGTTGTATGTCATCATCAGTGGCTTGGGCATGGTTGGTAGCTCTAGGGGTCAGGATCTATGTAATGACGTAATGAAGAAGTCTATCTTCTTGTGTCATGGGTCCAGTACTTAGCCTAAGCTTCAACCTCATTTGAGGATCAAGAAGCATCCCCCTGTAGGTATCTATCCTACTATAGCCTCCAGCCTCTTCTTCAAATTTCCTCTCACCATCAAAGGTGAGTACAACCACTGCTTCCCAGACTTCTGAGGTGATTTCCATGACCACTCCATTTACTTGAGACATGATTGTCCCATCCATGGAAACCTTTGCACAGGTGTAAAACACCTTTAAAAGCTCAAGGTAGAATGTACCCTTCATTTCAACAAACTTTTTCAATCCCTGGGCTTCAATGAAAGCAGGGAATTGAAAACCTTCTCTTACAAACCAGTCAAGGTCAAGGTGTCACTACTAGAAAAACAACATTCAACATTGGTTCTTTTCGACATTCAACATCAGTTTTGCACCGATGTTGAATCAGGCGACGTTGAATGTGTGCAAGTTAACATCGGTTTTGAAAATCGATGTTAACGATGATTAAACAACATCGGTTTTCCAGCAATAACCGATGTCAACATCTGATAAATAAAAACGTAAAATGTGGAACATTAACATCAGTTTCCTATGAAACTGATGTTAAGGAACACAACAACATCGGTTTTTATCAAGAATCGATGTTGATTTGATGTTACAACATCGGTTTTTCCTAAAAACCGATGTTGTAGTCTAAGTTAACATCAGTTTTGCTTAAAATCGATGTTGTTTTTTTTAATATTTTGTCTATTTTTTAAATTTTAGCAGTTCTTCAACCTGTAAATTTAAAAATCCAGATCCAGCCAAATTCACAATACATTAAAGTAAATTAATATTCCAATAACAAATAAAAGTCAATAGTGTCAATGTACATAAAAGAATTTCCTAACCTAATGTTTATACATTAAATCCAATAACCACCTAATCTACTAATATGTCATCTCTAATTTTAAGAAAAAACTTCGCCCATTGAACCCTAATTGCCTTCAAGGTGTCGGCCTCCAATGGTATTTGATTAGTGAAATACTGCATGACATAAGAAAACATAATTTAATAAGTACAAAACAAAAACAAGTAAAAAACAATTAGTTTTGAATTAGACAACTAATTACCATGTCCCAGTTATCTGTGAAGCCTCCTTGGACTATTGTCTGCATCCAATGCATGACATAATAGCCACACTTAGTGCTTCCTGTTTGCTTATTACACTAAATTGAAAAACATAGTCAAAGTTAAATGGCAATTAGTGTAAATAGTAATAAAAATTAATTTCAATACATAAACCATGATTTATTAAAAGACTTACTTTAAGCGCAATCCATTTAGTTGTAGCCTTTGATTTAATTCCTGGAGTGTCATCGACTCCCTTCAAAGCACTGCTTAAGAGAAATGTAACATCCCGGACGCTGACGAGGGCGGGGAGTGATCGCCGGTGCAGTGAGGCACAGACAAGGAGCGGCTCCTGGTAGGCATCTAGTGGGAGGGGTACATGAATGAATCGAATACACACCCGAGCGAGAGGGATCCAGAGGTTGTGCAGGTGTGGGACTGTACAATTGAGGATAACTTAAAGGATTTAATAGGTACTACCTATACCAACAAGGTGCATCTACTTTTTGGTAGCCCATAACATAAGAACTCCACAATTAAGCATACTTGACTTGGAGCAATCTTAGGATGGGTGACCTCTTGGGAAGTTTCTCAGGAAGTGTGTGAGTGAGGACAAAACACATTGAAAAGTCTTGTGTTGGTATGTAGGGACAGTCGTTGATCCTGCAAGTGGTCGGGCGTTACAAGAAACATGCATGCATAATGTACAATTAACATATTCATGCCATTGAAATAACATAAATGTGTTACAAATTACAACCTACCTGTTAATAATTCCTTTAAGGTAGTTATCAAGCCTGTTATGCAATGAACAGAACCAGACGACTACATTGGCCTTCCGACATATAACTACCAATTGCCAATGTGCACTGCATTGTCAAAAACAAGTTATTATACTGCATACATTAATTAAATTGTGATACTCATTTATGCTTACGCATTCAAATACGGTGCAAGGTAGACATGTCTCTGTGAACTCTGCATCCATTTCTTCATATAGTCCTCGATTTGAAATTGAGATTGGCCAGATCTCTTTATGGACTGTGGCTCGAGGAATCCATACACATCGACATGATTCAATTGCAGGCTTAATTCATTCATATGCCTATTGTACCGTGAAAATAAAGTCAATTATGGAACAACATAAAACAATTCACCAAGTAATGCTAGTCAATTGAAAGTGACTTACAGAATCCACAATTGTAACGGAGATGTTGAGACATTGACCACCATGGATGATCTTCGAAATATCCTCATGCTTGATGTACAAAGGGAAGTTGTCATTATGCACCCCGAACATCTCTGGGTCCCATGGCACCTAGAAGGGTCCAAGGAAAAGATGGGGGATGGTCAATGCTATCTGGTACAAGGGATCAGAAAAATGTTTCGGCTTATCTACAGGTTTCGTCGGTCCCTTGGGTCTTGTTTATCCTACACAATTAACAACCAAAAGTGAACGATCAGGTTAACTTGAGATGTGACAAATCATTCGTAAATGAGAAGAAATAAGGAAAAAATGATAAACCTTAACCAAAATTGTCTGTACAAGATGTGTCGACCAAGCAAGGAAAGTGTTAAGTGCCTGCCCCACTAACTGAACCTCATCAGTGGGAACAGGGACGCGAGCATCAGCATCGCGTACTTCCTCAACACTCACCTTTACCTGATCAGTGCCAAGAGGGACACTGTGCATGATCGTCGATCCCTCATAAACTCTGCTAAGGGCAACAAGGCGAGGAGGATTGTCATCCACATGCAACCCACGCCTGTCAGATGCACCCGTGTCAGGGTCATTCCCCGAGGGATCAACACAGCTTCCCTTGGTGCTGACACGGGCACCAAGAGGACATGACTGAACCTCTGGAGGCTGCATGGCACCCTGAGACTGCATCTGGGTCTGCAACTAGCTGAAGCTCATCATCACTTGTTGCGTAACTCTTTCAGTGATCTACTGTGTAAGTCGATCAATGATGGACTGCTCCAGCTCTACCCTGATATTGTCTTTCAGGCGATCCAAGTCTTCAGGCACCATTGATGCAGCCTTCGACTTGCGAGAGGTTGAGGCTGCCGGTCCAAAGTAATGGGTGATGGTAACACCAACTCTGGTCGTCCATTGGCAGTAGTCAGGACATCCTGACGTCCACTGACAGACACGGACGGGGTGCTCTGGTCATCCAATGGTAGCAGTCTGAACATCTTGACGTCCACTGGCGACAAAAGTACCCTGTGAGGATTGCTCATCCAAGGAATCCTGCAATGAAAATAAGTACAACATTAGTGTTGACATTTGTGATGCAAAAATTCACATAGAATGCCATTGAGATTGTTGTTTGACTTACAATCCTCTCAGCAATCTCATGTGCCACCTCAGAAGTCATTTCCCCGGTCTTTTTCGTGCGAGCCAGCTTCCACTTGACATGCTGTCTCACAGGGGAATGAGGGTGGATGATCGTCTCGGTGCTATCAACACGGGTAGCTTCCTCCAATTCTTTCTTTTGTTTTTCTTCCATCAACCTCTTTTCTAACAACTCGTAACCCCCGCGAGACAACACATGAGGGGTGGTGTTAAGCTTCTGGACATTTTTAAAGCTCTTTTTATACCCCAAACCAGAAGTATCACCAAACTATTTTTGGGCACTCAACATGTCATCTAAATCACATTTTCCTTTGTTGAGTTTTTCCAAGATGTCAATCAGTTCTTGATTCTTTGAAACAATTTGCAAGTATTTTTCTTCTTGATATAATCTATATTCATCAAATACTTTTTGCAGCATCTCATATTTGTCACTAGATGTAGAGGAAGAGGTACAAACACATCCACTTGATTTGTAGCTTGAAGTAAGCTTTTCATTTTCTTTCTTCAAGTTACAAACTTCAGTTTGTAAATTCATTATTTTAGCAAGATGATCCTCAACACTTTTTTTAAGCTTATTATTTGATTTAGCCAGCTTTTTGGCCTCTTTGTGCATATCTTGAAAAGCAAAAATAGCTTGATCAAGTTCAGATGTTACCTCATCATCTTCATCCAGAAGATCATCATTTTCTTCATTGACAATTGAGGTGAGGCACATGTTGGCTTCTTCTAATTCAGTAGAGGATTCAGAGGTTGAAGATTCATTGTCCTCCCATGCAATGTATGCTCTTCTTGGCTTTGTTTCCTTTTTGCCTTTGTTGTCTTGTTGTTGTTTCTTCAAGTAGATTGAACATTCTGATTTTACGTGGCCAGGTTTACCACACTCAAAACAAGTAAAGTTGTTGTCAATCTTTTTTGTTGTTGCTAGAGCTGTTGATGGTGGAATTGTTCTTATTGTTTCTTGTAAATCTTTTGCCCTTGTTATTCTTTAGGAATTTGCTGAACTTCTTCACAATCAGGTTCATGCTTTCCTCATCTTCTTCATCATTAGAGTCTTCATCCTTTTCCACCTTAGGTGCTGCAGTCTTCAGTGCTATTCCTTTGATTTTTCTTTCTGCATCTTCACCAAAGGTTAGTTGTGATAATTCAAACTCATATTCAAGTAACTTACCAAAGAGGGCAGCCATTATCATTTTCGAAAGATCTTTGGATTTGATGGCTGTCACTTTTGGTTGCCAAGCTCTAGTGAGGCACTTCAAAATCTTGATGTTCAATTCTTCAGCATCAAATGTTTTTCCAAGACCCAAGAGATGATTCATTATATGTGTGAATCTTGTTTGGAGCTGAGAAATACTTTCATTCTGATTCATCTTGAACATTTCATATTCATGAATCAAGGAGTGCTTCCTTGATCTTCTTACTTCCCCAGTTCCTTCATGGGTGATTTCAAGCGTCTCCCACATCTCTTTGGCACTTGTACATCTAACAGTTCTGAAAAATTCATCAGCAGAAAGAGCAGAAGTTATCATGTTCTTAGCTTTAAAATCATACTGAACAATTCTTTTTTCATCATCATTCATCTCATCCCAATCCTTGGGAATCATGTTATTATCTACCACCTTGATGGGCACCCTAGGACCCTTTTCTATAACATTCCATGCTCCTGGATCATTGGATTTAATAAAGATCTTCATCCTATTTTTCCAAAAACTGAAATGCTCCCCCTCAAACAAAGGAGGTCTGTTTAAGGATGCACCTTACTTGAAGGTTATTTGTGAAGTATTCATTTTGAAAGAAAAGTGATCTTGAGTATCTTATAAGAACTAGCTCTTGATGCCAATTGTAAAATATGGGAACACTTCACACTTAACCAAGAGGGGGGGTGAATTGGTTAGACTTGGTAATTTAAAAATTTTCTTTATCAAAATCAGAGTTTTGCCCTTTTTGGATCTTTATCACTTTTGAAACCAAGAACCTTTATCCAAACTTCAATTCAAAAGATGTAATGCTTCAAGAATTTGATAGATAACAAGAATTCACAAAAGACAACCAAATATGTAGAATTAAATTAACACACGGAGAATTATACTGGTTCACTTCAAACACTATGAAGTTACATCCAGTTTTCTTCTACTCAACATTAGAGTAGAGTTCCACTATTGTAAATTTCAGTTCTTACAAGTTATTACAAGCCTCTCTTTATCAACCCTAAATAAAGTTCAGAAATCTAAAACACTATTAGATTCTTAGAGACAACCCAACTGAGAACACTACTCAGCAAACCCCCTAGAGAAACACTATCTCTAGATTACAAGCAAGAAACTCATTTACAATAGACAAACCAACACAAAATTTAAAAGAGAATTACAACTTCAAAGAATAAGGAAAGAAGTCACCTGATGATCCAAAGAATGATATGCATAAGAATGATTTCACCAGGTTGAATGCAGAAAACAAACTCAGAACATAACTTTCCTTAAGCTTTGAAAAGAGAAAATCTTGCTTCACTCATCCCTTAAAGACCCATGTGAGTTTTATGGAAGCAAGAACTCAATGAACCCAGAAATATCACTTAGAGAATGTTTAGAATGCTTTAGAATGCTTAGAATGCGAATTACTTAAGTCTCCAAATGATGTGTTGCAAACACATCTTAGTTTTAGGCTAGTTTTAGGTTATAATTTAGATAAATAATTTAGAATTAGAATAAAATTAGTTAGTTTATTATTATTAAACTCAATTCATTATCAATTGTGCATTTCAGGTCCAAAAAGAGGAAGTTCAAAGCAAAAGAAAGAAGAAAACAAGATTGAAGGTCTCGCGCGGATCGCGCCAGGATCCGCGCGAGTCGCGCTAGAGGTTAAAAGGAAGAGCCAGTTTCGAATATTCCACGCGATCCGCGCCATATTCACGCTAGTCGCGCCAAAGACCTGAGCTCAAGCCATTCAACTCGAAGAAGCCACGCGACTCGCGTCAAGAGCCACGCTAATAGTGTCATCTGCTCGAAGCTCCAGTGCGGATCGCGCCATACTCGCGCCACCAGCGCCAGAATCCCAGCAACATCAACCTGTCAGATCGAAAACTCCACGCTATCAGTGTGGACTTCCACGCTATTAGCGCCGTTCATTCGAATATGCCGCGCGATCAGCGCGGGACGCCGCGCGAGTAGCACCATGACGATTCTGTTTCCTGAATTAAATTATCTGTTTCGAGATTTGGCACTGTTTTAGGCTTTGTTACTTTAATTAAATCCTTTTATAAATACAAAGCCTCTGGAACTGAAGAAGACACATTGGAATACCTTGTAGTAGCTTAGGAATCACTGAATATCATTCTAAACCTCTGGAATCAAGGATCAAAGCTAGGGTTTCTACAGCAGAATCATGTATTATTCAACAGCGTTGGTGTTTTTGAGGCCTATGTCGGGCTAAACTTTGTATTGTGGGAAGGCCATGAACTGATGTGAACTCCTCTGTAACTTAAACTGGTATTGAATGAGAATTTCTTGATTGTTTTATTTTACTCTGTTCTTCACTGTTTTATTCTTATTTAGAATTGGCCATTCTATTTAGGTATTTAGGGTTAGCATTCGCAATGGGAACGTTGGGGGTTCTAATTTTTGACCTTAGTAAAATAACAGTTATTCATTACCTAGGGATAGGGATGCGTGGCTGCAGAACTTATAATATGGTCTTTTAAATGCTTAACTTGATAGACTTCACTATGGAATTAGGTTTTCGATTCAGGTTAGAGGGTTAATTCACTAAGGGATTAGGGATTAACTAGAGTAGGAAAGATTTATTCTCTGAGTAATCAGAAATAGGCAAACCATATGCTACAGTCTTTTACTTGCTTGATTGGAATTGCTAAGGAATTAGGGTTCTTGTTAAAGGGTTAAATTGCTAAGGAATTAGGATTTACCAAAATAGGAAAGATATATCATTTGAGTAAGCAAACTTGATAAACCAATTAAGTGAAAGAGGTAGGAATCAAAGGGGATTGTGCCTGACCACAATTGTTTCTTCCATTGGTAACACTTCGATTTGTTTACTGCATTATTTCCTTTATATTCTGCTTTACTTTTAAACATTCAACACTACAAACAAATTCTCCAAAACATTTTCTTTTCTTGTTACTTCCAATTACTTCGAATTAATATTATTGTAAATTTCACTCCAATCCCTGTGGAGACGATACTCTACTTACCTACTTTTATTACTTGAAACGAGCGGTGCACTTGTCGTGTGCTTATTTCTCAACAAGTTTTTGGCGCCGTTGCCGGGGATTGGTTAACGGATTTTTACAGTAATTTTTAATCTTGTGATTGTAATTTTTGTTACTAATCGCTTCTCAAAGTTTTATGTGAGGTTCAGTTAGTTTTGAGGATTTGCAGTTTGATCCAGAAATAGAAAGAACAATCCGAAGGAGACTAGCTAAACAAAGAAGGAGAGAAGCTGAAAATTTTGACTTTGATTCACTTCCTAAATTAGAGTCTGAAGCAGAGATGGCTGAAGAACAACATAATCAGCCAAGACGGAGACCGGAAGATGAACTAATGGAGGATATTCTAGCTCCTATGTTCACAAGACCCAACTTCGGCATTGTGAGGCCACCAATACAAGCTAATCATTTCGATATAAACCCTTCCTTAATAGCATTGGTGGAACACAGTCAGTTTGGAGGGGAGGATTTTGAAGACCCACATGACTTCATTGACAGATTTCTCAGAATCTGTGACACTATCAGACACCAAGGGGTCTCAAATGATGCAGTGAGATTAAGTCTATTTCCCTTTGCTGTTAAAGGAAATGCATTGAGATGGCTGAATAGACAAACATCCAATAGCATATCAACTTGGGAGGACTTAGTTTCAAGGTTTTTTGCAGAATATTTTTCCATGGACAAATATAACCGGTTGGTGAACGAAATCACTAACTTTACTCAGAATGGAAAAGAATCCCTATGTGCTGCTTGGAACATATTCCAAAAATTGATCAAGAGGTGTCCACAATATGATATGCCTGTAGGTAAGCAGGTACGTATATTCTTTAATGGTATGACTCCTGAAACTCGTATGATTGTTAATGTTGCAGCAGGGGGTACTATAAGGTCCAAAACAGCAGCTCAGACATATGAGCTTATCAATTCTTTGGCCCGGAATGAAAATGAAAGCATAACACATCAGCCAAAGAGAGAACCAATCCAGCTGCCACCAATGATGCAATGCTTGCAGAGCAGAAAATTTTGGCACAACAGCTAGCCAAATTGACTGAAAAAATTGATAGATTACAAGTCTCTGCAGCACAGTGGCAGCTAGCCAACCCCATGTTATCTGTGAGTACTGCCAAGGTGAGCATGAGTCTAATGTTTGCCCTATTCTTGTTGGAGCTGACCCTGTGCAGGTTAATGGAGTTTGGAATGATCAGAGGCAGCAGCAGCCTTATCAGAGGAACTACAATTTTGCTCCGGGGAACAACTATCAAAGAAAATTCCAAGGAGGTGGCTTAGACTATAAGTCTAACAACTACTTGCAGCCCCCTCCTATTCCCAACAAGGAGACTTCTGAGCTTGAAAAGGTAGTGATGCAACTGTCAAAAACAACAACAGAATTTATAGCTGAAATAAGAGCTCACAGAACCAACCAAGATGCTTCCATCAGAAATCTGGAAAACTAGATTGGTCAACTTGCAAAACAGTTGGCTGAGAGACCAAAAGGCCAGTTCTCGAGCGACACAATTATAAATCCAAGGGAACATGCCAAGGCTATCACAACCAGAAGTGGTAAAGTATTGACTACACCAGAAAAGCCTGAGGTAAGTACAAAGGAAGATGAGAAGAAATGTGCAGCAGCTAAACCATCAGAAGAAAAAGCTGCAGAAAATTCAGAAGAGCAGAATTCTGCACCTCAACCAAAGAAGTGAGACTTTTCTCGCTTTGAGAAGCCTCCATATCCGGTGCAGACCAAGCAACAGTTGCAGAAACAGCAATTTGCCAAGTTCTTAGACATGTTTAAGAAGTTACATATTAATATTCCATTTGCCGAGGCATTAGCCAATATGCCTAACTATGCAAAATTCATGAAAGAACTTCTATCTAAGAAACATAATCTGCAAGATTGTGAAACCATAGCACTCACTGAGGAGTGCAGTGCAATAATTCAAAGGAAACTTCCCCCTAAATTGAAAGATCCTGGAAGTTTTAACATCCCTATAGCCATAGGAAATATAAATGTAGGGAGAACACTTTGTGACTTAGGGGCTAGTATAAATCTCATGCCATTATTTATGTGTAAGTCCCTAGGCATATCTGAACTGAAACCTACTTGAGTGTCCTTGCAATTAGCGGATAGATCTTTAAGGAAACCCTCAGGGGTGATTGAGGATGTTTTAGTGAAGGTAGACAAATTCATATTCCCTGTAGATTTTATTGTGTTAGACATGGAGGGAGAAAGTGAAATTCCTCTACTGTTAGGGAGGTTTTTCTTAGCAACTGCTAGGGCCTTAATAGATGTAGAGCAAGGAAAGCTTGAGTTAAGATTGAATGATGAATCTGTTGTCTTTAATGTATTTGATGCCATGAAGCATCCAGCTGATGAACATGATTGTTTTAGGCTGGATGTATTAGATAATGTGATTTGTGCAGGCATGAATACAGTTATTACAGCAGCTGGGAATGAAGAGAATGCAGAAACTACAGCAACAAATTATGCAGCAGAAAACTCAGTTGCAGCAGCAGAATATGCAGCAATTTATGCAGAAGAAAACTCAGCAGCTGCAGAAAATTTAGCAGCAGAGATAGCAAGCATAGCAGCAGCAGAAATTGCTGCGGAATTAAAAACTAAAGATCAAAATGCCACACCTGAACCTGTGCTAGAGGAGCTGGAGAAAAAGGAAGATGATATTCCAGCAGGAGCACCTAAAGTGGAACTGAAAGAACTGCCTGAACACTTGAAATATGTGTTCCTAGGTGAGAATGAAACATATCCAGTTATTATAATAACCTTGGCTAAAAAAAAAAAATTTACTGTAGCAGTTACTGTAGCCCACGCCAGGAGCGTGGGAAGCCACGCCAGGGGCGAGGGAAGTGCTCTAGAAAATGGTTTTTTTCTGGAATCCCACGCCAGGAGCGTGGGAGCTATGCCAAGGGCGTGGGAAGTGCTCCAGAAAGCCATTTTTCTCTGGAAACCCACGCCAGGAGCATGGGAAGCCACGCTGGTAGTGTGGGAGGCACGGAAGGGGCCTATAAAAGGCCATTTTACGCGATTTTGGGGAAAAAATCACTATTCCTCTTCCTCCTTGAGCCAGGCAGCCATTAGAGCACCTTAAAAGCTTCATATCTCTATCATAAACCCATAAAACACCTTCTAATCACCTATAACCTTGATTAGAACCAATTATAAGCCAAATTTCAGCCTAATTTATGAGAGTTGGTGAAAAACCCCATCCCTTGAGTTTTGAGAGAAAGAGTTGAGCTCAAAGAGAAAGAGAAGGCGATTTAAGGACACAAGCGTCAGGGGAAAAGATTCTCCAGCCTTCCTTGACTGATTTAAGGTAAGAAACTTGCATTTTAACCGTTTAATTCTTGGAATGGGGGATTGGGTGAATAGTAACCAATTGATTATAGAGCTGGAATCAGGCTTAGGTTTTTTAGAAAAGTGTAGTTAGGAGCTTGTTCTGAGCTATATGGCATGTTGAAAATGTAATTGTGATGAGGTTTGAGTTTGGCTCTGGGGAGGGAAAAGTGTGTGTGAATGAGCAATGTTAGGACCTGAATTAACTTAAGTACCTTTACAAAAGTTATTCATAAGGCCAAATAACCGGTGAAAACGTGATTATATATGTGTTTTGGCTAAGTTGAACCAATGTGG